>ML779753.1:60416-71095 GCA_009831015.1 Picea engelmannii | reverse complement strand
ATAATTTACTTGAGTACCTCAAAGGTCACTACACCACAATGAATCATATTTAATATCTACAAGGATGTTTTTGGTTCATAAAAACTAATTGCATGGTTGCATTAGTTTGGACAAACTGATGAGAATAACAAGTCTTGGTGAAACACTGAGTTATGAAACACAAGGACCATTTTGATATGGGTTTAGGAAAACTGGTGAGCATAATAAGTTTACATGAAACAATGAGTTGTGAAATACAAGCACCATTTTGATATGGATAAATACGACTAGGGTAGTATGTTTTATATAGAACCACTATGAAATTATTGGTTTCGAATTGTCCATACAATTCTCAAAATACTAGAATAACTCTATTATTACTTTTTTAGGTAAGTATGCATAAATTATCGTTCAGAAACAAAATTACAGTAGCGTCATGAGTGTCCGAGGACTGTGAATGCTAAATTTCCCTTGAGGAAAACAAATTCATCCAGTACCTCCAAAACCAAAACATACCTCAGTTTTAATCATGTGGAACATAATCACCCAGTGGAAAGTCGAAACCAAGACCACCGATGAGTTGTCTGTTGTTGGCATTTGGAGAGATGAAACCAAGACCACCATTGAGGTCACTCGTGCACTAGGTGCCTGATCTAGGGAGCATCAAGTGCCTTGTAGAAAGGATAATATTTGCAGAATTTGTGTCCCTTTCTTGTCAAGAATTTCCAGACAGAGTCATATGTCATCCACCTCCTCATGGACATCGAACACTAGCTCTTGCTGAATTGCAAGGTTGTCTTGAAACTTTGTGCTGGAGACACACTTCCAACAAAAGTGTGGATGGTCCGGTGGTTTCTCTCGGTGGATGAAGGTGTCTTCCTAATGAGACTGGGTCGGTGGTGGATGCACAAGTGGTAACTCCGGAGTTGAATTCTCAAGGTAATTTGGTGGGATGACCAAGGAAAGTTGTGAGGAAGAGGCCAAGTCCGGGGGAGAAACCCAGTGAATTACCTAGGAGGTCGAACCAATCGACTCGACAGGACCATGGCGAGGACAAAGAAGGTAGGTTGATTTGGCTTTAAGAGAAATGATCAGAGGAGGGAGGCAAAACAGGAGGATTGACGAGCATCGGCGACAAGCCCACGTGGAAGGATGACTCAGCGCCATAGAGAACGCAAAAGGATAACTCAGCGGCATAGTGTGCCTTTCTAATTTAAAAAAGAATCTACAAGCTCATGTTTTCTCTAGATCTGTTTTTGAACGGATGATTGAAGAAGAGAGAAACGCTCGGGATCTGAATGATCGCAAGATATCTGGGAGTTTCACTCTCAGTCTTGAATGTAACTGAACTAGAGTAGCAGTTAGGTTTTTTTTCTTTAGGGGAGTAGATGAGTAGTCGAAGAAAACCCGAGAGGACCTCTGGTAGATGTAGATGCATGGTTGGCCCAAATGAGGCATCCAAAGTAGTATTGTTGAATAGGAGATGAAATAGTTTGCTTGAGGGAGCTGAGACTATGTTACAGTCCAGCATGCACGTATTGTAATCGAACATTCATTTAAATAGACAGAAAGATGTTTTTCTGGCATATGAACTTTCTATATGTGTTGATGTGTTTATGAATGGATGTTGTAGATGTATGTTAAAAAATTCATCTTCAGGGATAGATAGATTTCTCTATCTATGAGTTTGCTAGAATTGTTTCTGGGTTCTTTAGGTTGTGCAAGGAGTGCACAACGGAGTATCAAAAACTTTGTAGCCGGCACAAGGAGTGTGCATCTGAATCTCGAATCAAGTTCAGGGGAAAACGTATTAGGTTGGCACACCAGAAGGATTCACGGACTCAAGGGAGAAACCTCAAGATTACTGAACACCTTGGAGGAGAGATTGTGAAGAGGAAGGCACAAAGAGACATAATTGTTGAGGATTTTGTGGAGCTCTGCCACGTGGGTGTCGAGTGAGTGCAAGGAGTAAACAAAAGAGCTCTGTTTTGAATTCTGAGAAGAGAAGTGTCAAGGAGAGACACTTATAGAGTTTTTGAATACTCTGGAAAGCTCCACAAAGAGTGGTTGAGACAATGTTTCCAAGAAGGAACTTATTTCCGTTCAAGGAGGGGAAGGGACAAAAATCCTTGAGGCCTGAGAGGTTAAATCTCATGAGGTCAAGCGCAGAGGTTTCCAGGATACCACCAAAAAGTCTTTCGAAAGACGCAGAAGGGTGAGACCCTCAGGAGACTGAGTAAACCAAATAAATTAGGAAATATAGCAAAAGGAAGGAGTGTAGAGAGAACTTGCTTCACATTCAAAATTTCAGAAGGGAAAGTGTTCCCAGGAGTAAGAAATATCCAGAGCAGTCGACTCGCAAGAGAAAGATTAGAGACAAAGACCTTCGAAACACATAGAAAATTCTTCTAAGTCAGGAGGAACCCAAAACTCAGGAGGAATAACACTTTCCAAAAGTGTAGACAATGTCCAAGGGATGGACTCATAGAAATATCGAAGACTGAGCCCTTTGGAAAATTAGAAATCATTCCAAGTCACGGAAAGAAGCAAAATCTTGGGAGGAGGAGCGACAATGATCATTGGATCGAGAAAAGGAAGATTATGGATTGTCAGATCATAATCCATACAAGACGAGTACACATAAGGGGAGGTTAGATCTCGTTCATCGGATCTACGCGCGAAGGACCAATAACCATTGGATCTAAAGGTAAGTGCATGAACTTTAACGTTATGGAAGTGCACAGGGTCAGCAAACACACAAAATCAAAGTTTGTGATTCAATCGCACTCGTTGCATCATGAAGGGATCTATACCGTTAATCCGAGGCAATCGCAAAATCAACAATTGGGAGAAGGGATGTGCATAGTATTCCAACTTCCCGAGATGCGAAATATAGATTCGAGAGGAAGGAGATCTGGATCGTCGGATCATGGGGCACGCAGACCGTCGATCTAACACAAGTGGAATTTTGGAAGTCAGAAGATCAGAGGTGAGCAACCTTTCGAAGTCGGGAACCACGAAATCTCGACTTGATCACTGCAATTGATCAAAGGAAAGATATAGATCGTGGATCTATCGCCATCGCGATCTTGGATATCGGGAGAACGGAAGTGAGACTCCCAAAGTCACGAACCGTGAAATCCCAACTTGATCACAGCCGTTGATCAAAGGAGAGATCTGGACAGTTGATCTGTTTCAAGGGAAGGATATATCGAGATTTTAGATGTCGTGAGAAGGGAGGTAGGTGTTCCTCCAACTTCGCGAATCATGAAATTGTGAAACTCTCGGAAGGTTTGGCCCTAGTACATAGTGAGTCGTCATATTGGTGGAACATAAGGGAGGAGCTAGCATGCATTAGAGTCCGGTTGGGGTTTCAAAAGTCGAGAGAGTGAGTGTGACTCACATGCAAAGGCCCAACACGTGAAATTGTGAAACACCATTTGGATTAGGCTCGTGGTCACAACCCATGGTCGCGTGAGAGAAACTTGGGCCTGGTGATTTTTCATGCGGCGGAGTTTCATGAAAAGGACCTGTGGATATTTCTTGAATATTCCAACAGGGAATCGAAGAGTTTTTCTAGCTCAAAGATTGAGAAGATCCAAGGACCGGGAGGTCAACAGACCCTGCTGAGGTAGGTGCATTGCACCATGTGGTATTAGAGCTTAGTTTTGTTTGTAGACCATAGACAAAAGAAGGATGGTGAAAGGATATAGTCTGATACAATCAAGTGGTATCGGAGCTAAAATTTTCGTCTATAGATTTCAGGTGAAGGGGATAAAGGAGAAAGTCTCATATCATCAAGAGGTATGAGTGTTGATTTGTCCTTAGATTTCAGGCGAAGGAGATACAAAATATAGTCTGTCTACGACAATTAGTATCAAGAGAAGAATTTTTTCTATAGATTGTAGGTAAGGCGAGCAGGCGAATAGAGACAATCTGAGGACACCAAATGGTATCATAAGATGAAGTTAACTTCTGGACAAAAGGTGAAGGAAGACAAAGTACTTATGCTGTATAGATATGGTTGTAAGGTGTGCAACAAATGGTAGATAGCCAGGAGGGATGAAGACAAAAAAGATGGCTACTGAAGTCCATGAGCATGGTGAAAGAGGATCAGACCGCCAGAAGAAAATTAAAACATAAATTGACAAGGATCTCATTCAGATAAGAGAAAGAATGGAACAACTAACATTGAAGATGCAGCAAGAAACAAAGGTACGCTGGAGGTACAAATGTGGTCTCAACAAGAAAGAAAAATGGCCTATCCAAAAGTTGTTGGCGAGAAAACAACAACAAGCATTGAGGAGATGGTTGAGGTATGATTAAAACCTCAATGACAGAGAGGAGGAGCTAGTTTGCATTTATGAGCCAGAAGTAGGAGAAACCCTCAGTGATGAGGAAGGGAGATAAGTTACAGGTCTCATAAACTGCCAGGAGGGTAGAGATGAATTTTCAAATTTCTAGGTGGGCAATGATATGAGATCAAGTGAGGATCTCTTAGACCATCACGAAGATGGTAGTTGAAATTCATATTGCCAGGTGGACCGTGACATGGGATTGGGATATCTCATAAACTGATAGGGGGGCATAAGTGAACTTTTATATTTCCAGGTGGGCAATGGAGGGAGATCAGTGGATGATCTCATAAACTTCCAGGAGGGTAGTGATGGAAGTTTGAGTTTCCAGGTGGGAAATGAAGAAGGATCATTGGATCTCATAGAATTCCACGGGGGCAGAAGAGAAATACCATATCGCCAGGTGGGCGAGGGAGAAGAAATGAACTCAGTTGAGAGTTCATATCAGAAAGGAGTGTTGATAGATGAACATTCATGTGGGTTTGCAGACCAGGTCAATGAAGATGATGAGAAGTTAAATACTCCCATCGCAGTGGATGAGGATTAGAGGTGTGTTCTAGTCATTGAGGGAATTCAAATATTCCTACCAAATAGTCCAATAAAGACTAATACAAGAGTTGCACATGAGGAGGTAGTGCAACAAGAATCTGAAAAGGAGGCCATGTGGCCAAATGCATTTAAAGATAATTGTGTCTGTGATGCAGGTGAAACAAAATAAAGACATCCAACAAGGATTTTCAAAGAGGAGGATAAGGAGAAGACACTGATGTTTGTCGTAATAGAAAAATTGGAGAATTCAGATGAAATCCTCACTCAATGGGAGCAAGAGCTGAAGATGTTGTAGGATTGGTTGAACGATCCAAACCCATAGGTTGGCTGATAGGAGACAGTGATGCAGATTTTAGGAGGAGAATATTCTATGGAATTGCTCAAACTTTTCAGCCAGGAAGCTGTAAGGGAGATAACTACAACATCGGAGTTTGCAGCAGAAGAGGAAGCAAAAGACAGAGATTTTGTTGAGCTGTGTGATGAATCTTAATCCCTGGAGAGAAGGATAAATATGAAGAGTAGTCATATCCAACAGATCAAATTTCAAATAGGTTGAGGAACGTACCATCGTGGGGAGCAACAGGAGGAAGTTGGAGTTCAACCAACACAAGAGGCGATGATAAAAGTCTGTTTGTCAGAGAAGGAAGTTGAGAAGTAACTCAATGGTGAGACTGCAGGACTGGAGTTTGCAACAGAGTGTCCAATTAATGCCATGGGAGATCAAGATAACATGAAAGTTCAGATTGATCAGATTGGTGAAGAGGAGAAAGAGCACACATTTCAGTGTTCCCTAGAGATGGAGAAAGAAGAGGATTCGATGGAACTGCTCAAAATTTTCAGCCAAGGAGATGAACATAAGGAAACTATAGAATTGTGATCTACAATAGAGGGAGAAGAGCATTCAAAGGAATGGCTCAATCTTTTTATTCAGGAAGCTGAGAAAGAGATAACTGTAGAATGTGAACCTACGATAGAGGAGGAAGAAATAGATAACATGGATCTTGTTGATCTATGTGAAGAGATGGAATCCCTCGAGAGAAGCGTAAAAATGCAAAAGCATCTTATCCAACAAGTCAAGTTGGAAATTGATGGAGAGAAGAGGCAACAGAGCATACTTCAGGGGGAAAACCATCCAGTGGACTAGCTGGACAAAGAAACAGAGGAGATAAAGAGATTGATGCTAGCAGCAACACAAGAAGCAGTCATCAGAGAAGTATGGGACATAAGAAAACCTATGGGAGCAACAAGGAGAAATAGATAGAAAGGAAAAGGAGTAGATGAACAAATCCAAGAGAAAGTATGGGATCCTAGAGGACCTCAAAAACAGAGCAGAGGGAGCCATGAGAAGGAGCTCATGATTTTCGTAGCTATGGAGTATGATGCAAGAGCATTGTCGGCAAGCCCACGTGGAAGGACGACTCAGCGCCATAGCACATGTGAAAGGATAGCTTAGCACCTTTCTAATTTAAAAAGGAATCTACAAGCTGGGGTTTTCTGTAGATCCATTTTTGAACAGATGTGTGAAGAAGAGAGACGAGTCGTTATACAGTTAAATATATTTTCATACCTAGAAGAAACATACAAGGAAACTTGCATAAGATACTTAAAGCTAGAAGTTATACAATTATCAATGTCACCTCGCGTTAAGATTGTATAGCCTCAGTAAGAGGTATGACTTACTAGAAAAAAAAAAGAAAAAAAAGTAGAAAACTATTGTATGGCCTATATGATAGCCTATACAACTTGTTTGTAACACTCTACAAACTTGTTTATACAGCTCTATGCATTGTATGACTGTAGGGATTGTTGTTCAACTTGTTCAATTGTTCATGTCTTATTGAAATCTCTATTTTTACTCGCCTTTATAATTTTACCTAAGACCAAATCCCCAATCTATTTATGATATTAATCCTATTCTAATTCATGCATGCATGAAATACCCTTTTTAGACCCAACTGCTAAAATCAATATTTTTTCTTAATATAGAATTTACATTTTGAAAATAGAATTACTTTTTGTGAATTACTTTTCTAAAATACTCTATTTTAGGTTTATGTGGTGGGAGTGGTTTAAGTCATCATTTTAATTTTGTCAATATTCACATAGCTACTTACACATTCACATGCAATATGTGTGGACGTTCATGTTTGACCTATAATTCTCAATATTTATCTATCCACTATTTTCCAATAGCTATAATACTAATGAAAACCAAAATGATTGTTTTTACTTCCCATTGGAATCCTCACGAGAATCATTAAATTAATTGGTATATTCATATATCTATGAACTAATGGATGTATTTTCACCTTGATACAATAACTAGAATCCATGCTAGAAAGTTCTTATAGATATCAAAGCCTCGATTGAAAAAATCTATTTTTTATCGATTTCTTCTCGTTGGAAATGGATTCTGTAGTGATCGACTTCTTTTTGAGTGGATAGTTGTGTCACACTCTTATTGCCACCCTTTGTGCCCAATGTTCCACAACCTATTTAAAATTAACATGGTCATTTCTTGTCTCATTGTTTCTTATAATCCTCGTCACATGGCCGAGCTCAACTCCACAATTTTTGTCCCACCATCTACCATTTCTCTTGTATTACGTTTATGCAATCCTTTGACATCGAGTGTACATTGACATGCTCTACAAGTAAGAGGAAAACAATCCAATTTCATTGTGTCTTTTTAATTCCATAGCAAGGCACAACATTTATTTTAGTGCTAATATATCATATATTGTCAATCTTCTCAATTGGCTTTAGACTGTCATTATTCTTCCTCCTTTGGAGAATCTACGTGTGCTTGGATTTGTGTACATAGAATTCAAACCTAAGAGGATTCTTATAATGGATAGTAGACATAGTTTCACATCCTGAGATGTGTACCTCTTCACATCCAGAAGCTTCTCCATAAATCATCAAAACCATTTCTTTATTTTATTTAATATATAACATAAATAAGGAAAAACAGCTCCATGCTTTTAAGATTGATTAGGTTGAATTTTGTCATAATCACTATGATTTAGTGATGATATCTCAAGATTTATGATATTTGACTATGCAATCTTAAATAAAACATATTTTAAATATTTATGATATTTGAATATGCAATCTTAAATAACATATATTTTAAAGATTTATGACTTTGAACGTAAAATATCTTATAGCAAAAATTTTAAACAATCGACATAAGTATGTTATCACATGTACACTACGAACTCATACGCTACACATGGTGCATCCTACGATCCTACAATTTCATTCAATATTCTGCCTCCTCTCCTCTCCTCTACATGATGTATTAATAGACGATCCCTCAGAGTATTTTAATGCATGAAATTATTCCAAAAGTACACATCGTTCATATATATAATTCTTTCCAAAATTTACTAACAGTCCATTATAAACCAATCGATCACTCCGCGGAAGAATCATTGGCCAATCCATTAGTTGTGACTGCAACGCAACCCACATTCTCCAGTTCCACCGCCTCCACATGTTCAGTCTTCTGCGGAGTGAAGTATTTGACAATAAAATTGTTGCTTAGTGACTGTTGGTGTGTTATATCTACAAGGGTGTTTTTTGTTGCTAACATCTATTTGAATGGTTTATTACTTAAGGAAAAGTGATGGGAATAATAATCCTAGATGAAACAATGAGTTATGAAACACAAAGACCATTCATATATGAGTTTAGGAATATTAGTGGGCATAATAAATTTACATGAAACAATGAGTTATGAAACACAAGCACCAGTTTTATATGGATAAATACGACCAGAGTAGCATATTTTATACAAAAAATCTTCTCTTGAAAAGAACACCTTCATCAATGTTGTGCAAAACCTTATAGGAGGAATTCGCTTCGTCAATGTACTTGGAAGGATACCTGTATATAAATTTTCACCTCCCCAAAATTTGTTCTCTTCCTCTCCCTTTCATTTTTTTGGAAATGTTTCGAGTCCTTGTTCCATTGTCCTTGATCTTCTTATTCTCCTTTAATCATGCTGTTTAATAATTTTGTTGACTGTTTTGTTCTTGTACTCCATTGTGAATCCCTTATCCTCCATAATAAAAATTGAAAGAAAATTATCCCTCGTATTCTGTACAAATGAGACATTGTCAATATATAAAGAATTACTTGACACGAGATGGAAGGGAACGATACAAACTCCTCCTATTCGGTACCTATCATAACCACTAACTTCAACCTATACTCCTGTGTCCTGTTTCTTAAGACTAGAAAATCATTTTCGAGCTAATGTCATATATTGAGAATCCCTACTGTTCACATTCCATGCGTTTGTCAGAATCATGTTGGTAGAAAGGAAATATACCAATGAAAATTACTTCTTGAACATAACATCAAAATTGTACTTTTTATTTTCTACAGAGGATGCTACGTACCTCTCATGTTGTTTACCTTTATCCTTCCTTTTATTTATACATATTCATGCGCAATAACCATGCTTATGAAAACTGAATCAATTGATTTTACTCAAGTCCTTATTTGCTAGATATGAGGTTTACTCAACACTCTTTCCCTTACCCTTGATGGGTCCTTTATCTCCATCCATATTTGACTCTCCAAATAGAGCTAGTTTATGTTGACCAATCTTCTTGCTAGACATAAATAGAGCTAGTTTATGTTGACCATCCTTCTTGCTAGACATAGACTCTAGTCAAGCCTCCTCCTCAATAGATTCATCCAAAATCCTTCAATGTTGAGATGGTTTTTCTGAGCATTATTACCTCTCACAAATGATTCCCACAAAGCTCAAAATCCATTCAATTCCATGTTCACTAAGTCTACATATTGAACCTTCTCCCCAACTGCAAAAAGTTGATACAAAATTGTCTCATATTTAAAATCAATTGGTGATTGTGGCGGTTAGTATATATTTTAGATTGTTCTTCCACATCATCTTCCTATTTATATTTTTTCTCTGCTAACCAACCACAACACTAAAAATCTCCTTTGATATTTTCTTCTCTTATGCATGAGGGATTAAATGATTTTTAATGGCATTCAGTATGGTCCACTTGGACTTCACTTCCGTCTTCTTGTTAGATATCAACATTTTTGGATCTGTAGGTGGAGTAGAAACCTCCTTGACAATATCCCAGAGATCATTATCTTCCAATGATAATGTAACCCACACCTTCCATGATAAGAAATTTTTAGCACCACCAAATATGTATTCAAACCTAAGGATGGCTAATGTGATCTTTAAGATGTATTGCAAAAACTCCTTAATCTAAAAATGAAACTTTGAAACATTGTGACTACTCTTCATAAATAATATCAATAACATAAATAATCCCTCATACCATGTGAAAGATTCCAATACAAGTAATTGGTGAATGTAATTATTGTTTAAATTAAATTTCAAAACTTATCACTAATCACACAATACTTGGAAATCAAATAGAGAAAGAAAACAAATCAATTTCACACATACACACTTAATTACTCCTTCAAAAATATCTTTCCATACCTCAAAAAAACAAATACAAGGAAACTTGCATAAGGTACTTAAAACTAGGAGTTAGAGAGTTATCGAAGACACCTTTAGTTAAGCTTGTATAGCCTCACGAAGAGGTACAACCTACTGGAAAATACAAGAAATTGTAGAAAACTATTGTATGGCATAAAGGATAGCATGTACAAGTTGTTTGTAAAACTCTACAAACTTGTCCATACACCTCTATGGATTGTATGAATCCATATATTGTAGGGACTCTTGTATCAAAGAGTATGTTACTTTCAATTGTTCATGTCTTCTTGAAATCT
>ML779752.1:1774238-1784285 GCA_009831015.1 Picea engelmannii | reverse complement strand
CCAAATCCCTAGACGTTATATCACTCACTACCATGATCAAATTAGGTTCGATTACCTTGCATGAGTACCAGAGCATTGTCATTCCCATCATGTGAGTTTAATTTTCTATCGATCCCAACCTCATGACACTTCTTACCATCAAACTTTTTATCTCGGTGAACTTGCGAAGAGACAATTGTTTGTTGCATCATTAGGAATGATTGCTAGATGAGGGTACGCACGTAACAGCATGCGGGTTTGATGAGGATCTCGGGCTGTGTGTTGAGGATATTGGTCCAACCACGTTATCATGGTGAAAAATGAACACCACATATGGGGAGGGGAGATCAGTTTGAGATAAGGAAAGGAGAGCCTGCTTAAGAGTTGAATAAGGAAACTCTTCGTAGGATAAATCCACAGCCATTAAGGGGTCGACATAGCTAGTATTAACAAAGAGGTTCGCCACTTTGTGGGAATATCATTTTACATGGGAGGGGACAAGGACAAATATGCGAGGAAGGATAGAGGCCAGGATGGAAATCATAGACTATAAATGACCGTGGGTGGAAATATTTGAGGGAGGAGAGACCCATTAGCCTGGAGTTGCCTTCCACCGCAATTTGGGGAAATTAATCTTGTTGGAAATTTGAAGGTCACAAATGAGGGCCCAAGGTTCTACAACATTGTTGGAATTGACCTCAAGGTGGCCATAGTAAATTCAAAGAATAGTGCCAGAACTGTTTCTGAATATTCCTCCATAACTGGCGGATCTGGGATTGCCTATGGAGGCCCCATCAAAGTTAAGTTTAGAAAACCCAGGAGGGGCACGAGACTAGGATGAGGGTATGGAAGGAAGGGGAGGGAAAACCATAGAGGATATNGGGGGGGCGGGGGGAGGGGGGTGAGGGAGATGGAAGCCAAGCAGAGAGAAGGGCCTTCTCTTGGGGTGAACATTGGAGATATTCAACATTCAAAATTTCTTTCGAGATAGTCTCCTCTATATTCCATTTCATATTATTCTAGACAATATTATGAGGTTTGGAGGTATCCTTGAATATTATTCTATTGCTCTTCTTCGAGATCTCCCAAACTAGGAAGCTAGGGAAAATTTGTTAGATCTGATTATGAACCATATTTTTGAAGCAAGAGTCTCACCAAGATGCGATGGTGTCATTGATTGTGATGATATCTTGATCATATTGCCGAAAAAAATGGCTCCTTGGTCCTACAGGGTGTTGTTGAAAGAAAAAGGGTTTAGGAAACGATCCAAAGATTCCACACAGTGAAGAAATAACATACAAATTCAAAGCCCCTGGAAGGCCCTTTTGCAGAGATGATCCCATGTAAGAATTTTCTTGAGTGCAACCTGCTAGAGGAAGGTGGCCACTTTTGGCCATAGGTTTTCCTTCCAAATGTTCCTCCATATGTTGTTAGTCGATAGGTCTACGTGATGAGAAGCTAAGTGATAAGCCTCCCTTAAGGAGAAGCTACCTATTGGACAATAGCCCCATCTGAGTCTATCTATATGTGGGGAAAATTTGATTTTCCGGAGAAGCAAGATTTGTGTCGAGGACATGGGGAGGGAATGATTCTGAAGGGGTATGTGATATGGCTCGATATACCAAGTGTTCCAATATTAATCCTGAGGATCCGGTGACCAATAATCTTTAACAAGAGGGCCTTGAGTAGCTTGGAGAAAGTCCATCAAATGAAGCAATCATCTATCAAATTGAATGGACAAAATTTGTTACCGAGAGTCTTCCTAGAAGAGCGTTGAGTTCCCATTGTAGATTTCCCAAAAGTTGCATTTTTGGATGGGCCGTCTGTTTTGCTAAGATGATTTACAGATAAGAGATTCAAGGGTAGGATTCATCATTCAGATCAGTTCAATGAAATTGAATTGGGATGCATAGTTTTTTTCCAAACCATGCTCCATAGTTCCCCTTTTTTCTAGAGCCATCTCCATCGATATTTGGCACCCAACGTTTTGGCCAGGATTTCAGGATCTCTGAGTCAAATTTATCCTTTTAGCTTAGGTAGGAATCGTAACGTCCCCGATCATCAACCCTCTTCCCGGGCAACGTTACTACGTGGAAACATTCTCATACTTAAGTAGTATGCACTTAAGTGAAGTTAAATGGCTTAACATAGTGAACATATAATTACTTCTAACATACAAAATTAATGGAATCAATAGTAATATCAATGCAATGGAATACATGATAATATTGCAAGCATCACAGACATGCATTTTAATTGAAATTAAACACATGCATATACTTATCTTTGAAACTATAGTAACTCCACCAACCACATGCAGACCTTCCACAAACCTCCTAGACTTAGACCTCATTTCTCATCATGCTCAATAGTGGGTCACCCCCGAGCTGGGACTAATCTCCACCCAAGGCAAGGGAATCCTAGACTAGGCTGAGGTTACAGGAAAACTGCACACAACATCTGGAAGGGTTCTCTCCAGGAGCCTTCTTATGCCCACTACTCACGGACTCTCATTCCCCACATGCCTGTTCCGCCCGAGAGTATACACCTTCACAAGAACAGTCCATCAGTGCTTCACCTCCCCTCTGAGCCTCAACAACAGGTTGAATCAAGAATTCTCAGAGCTCCGTAGCTGGTGCTGGACTCTCTCTCGAATAAAACCACTCCCCAGCAGACTCTCTCACCTAGAGAGAGTTGCTCACAGGCCTGACAACCTATCTCTTCTACCATGGGCCTGACAACCCGGTTCTTCAACCAGTTTTCAACTCAATTCCCGCAAGTTAAGGATAACAACAACAACAACTGCTTTTGGCTAACCCACGGGTGACAACAGCTACAGGAAAACGGGGTGTGGATCAGGAAATGACAACAGGCCGCTAAGACACAACACGGTTCAGGTAACACCTGTTTGCAGGATGTGTAACAAGAAATTCACGTAAAGTTCGAACATTGACTCAATAGTTCAGACAGAGGGTGTATTGGCTTCTCAAGAAAACATCAGAGGCTTCGGGTTTCAGAGCTGCGTGAGGCTTACAAAACTCAGATGCAGAGATCCCTCGGTTCAGACAGCAGACCGCAAAAATGGAGGACGAACCTCCATCATGGCTCAATTCTTGGGTTAAATTGCATGTTCCTGGGCCGACACATATCACCCCTGAGGCTTCATGTGCTCCATCATCATGCATTCCCTTTTGCACATGTTCCACCTTCCAGGAACTTAGGATAAAAACATACATTTCACATAGCTTTTGGAATAATAATAAATTATTATTCCTAAGGACTCAAGCCGCTAAGATTATCCCCTCTTCCAACCTTCCAACCCCTTTTTCCTTACCCTCTCTCTGGAAGCTTAGTCCCCCATCACTCTTTCTTCATGGTCGGTCTGCACGCAACGATGTTTAATATTTATTAATGTTCTGCATATTACATATACAAAAATAGGCTCCTGGCCTTTAACACTTAGGCTCTCTGGCCTAATAAACACATAATCCCACCAACTTTTTAATACTCTGCTCACCAGCCTACAAAACATGATTTACAATTTATAAACATTATTACAACAGGGCTCGTCCTTGGGGATATTACAATCCCCTCCCCTTATTTTTGAATTGTCCTCAGTGCAACTCTTTACACAACATCAACAAGATTTTCAAAATATTAAAAAATATGTGGGTATTTTTCCCGCATAGCATATTCATGCTCCCATGTCTCGTCCTTAGGACCGTACCAGGTCCACTTGATCTTTACAAGCCCTATGGCTCGATTCCAAAGCTGTTTTCTTTTCCGGTCCAATATGCGCATAGGATGCACTTGCAAGACACCTTCTTGTTCCACCTGAATCACATTCCAATCGATTACATGATTAGCGTCAGGTATATATTTCTTAAGAAATGAAACATGAAACACATTATGTACACTCATGGATGTAGGTAATGAAAGCATATATGCAACTGGCCCAATCCTTTCTAGGATTTCAAATGGACAACAAAATCTGGCTGCCAACTTGCCGCACTTTCCCAATTTCAGGGAATTTCTATTGGATTTTACTTTCAGAAAAACATGATCACCCACTTTAAATTATCTATGGGTTCTTTTCTTATCAACATAACTCTTCTTCCTATCTTGAGAATCTTTCACATTATGATTATTTTTTATCATTTGATCTTCCATTTCCTTGAGAAACTCTGGCCCAACTACTGCCCTATCAGCTCAATTATCCCAGCTTACTGGAGTTTTGCACATTCTTCCATAAAGTGTTTCAAATGGGCTCATCTTCAATGATGCTTGATAACCATTATTTTAGGCAAATTGTACCAAGTGTAGGTAGTCCTCCCATTTCGATGGTTGGTTCATCACATACATTCTTAGTGTGTATTCTATTACTTTGTTCACCCTCTCTGTCTTTCCATCAGACTCAGGATGATAAGTTGTGCTAAAGTTCAGATTCTTTATGAATCCTTTGAACAACCCCTTCCAAATATTTGAGGTAAATTTCGGGTCTCTGTCAAACACAATTGTCTTGGGGATATCGTGCAATCGTACCACTTCCTTCATAAAGATGTCGGCAACATCTGATGCCTTGTGAGTAGTCTTTAATGGAATGAAATATGAATATTTCGTAAGCTTTTCCACCACCACCATAATTGAATCATGTTTCTTTCCTATTATGGGAAATCCTGTGATGAAGTCCATTGTCACTACTTCCCACTTCCATTAAAGAATGGGTAAGGGTTGCAACAACCCTGCTGGGTGTCTATGCTCAGCTTTAACCTTCTGTCATTCCATACATCTGGCGATGTATTCAACAATCTCCTTCTTCATATCTGGCCAGAAATAATGGCTCTTAACTGTTGCCACGATTTTCTGATATCCAGGGTGCCCTGCATAAGGCACATTATGCATTTCATGAAAAATCATACGTTTGAAGTCCTGGACATTAGGTACATAAATTATGTTTGTGTACCAAAGTAATCCATCAGTTTCCAACTTATAATTCTCCACTTTCTGTGGCATCTTATCTTTTTGTAGCTTTGCTACCAATTCCCTGTACTGCAAATCTGTATTTGCAGCCTCTGAAATTATGCTTTTAATATCAGTTCGGTACTTGCTAATGGTTGTAGCATGTAATTCTTGTATTCTCCTACTGAGTGCATCAACCACTTTATTCTCCTTCACTTTGATATGCTTGATATCAAAATTGTACTCACAGAGAAACTCCAACCACCTACTCTGTCTAGCGTTCAAGGTTGGCTGATCAAAAAAATACTTTAGACCGTTATGGTATGTTCTTAGTTTGAACCTTTTTCCCATGAGGTAATGTATCCACTTATTTAGAGCATGTACTATGGCTTCCAACTCTAAATCATGAGAGGCATAGTTCCTTTCATGTTCTTTCAACTTTCTGCATTCATAACAAATTACGAACCCATTCTGACTGAGGACTCCTCCCAGTCCTTCTTTTCACGCATCAGTGCACACCACAAAATCTTTGTTTGGATATGCAATTCTCAAGATGAGAGCACTGGTTAAGAGTTGTTTCAATTGCTGAAAACTTTTCTCACAATCCTCTATCCACTGAAACTTCTTCTCCTTCCTTTGCAAGGAAGTGATAGGGTGAGCTCTCCTCGAGAACACTGTGATAAACCTTATGTAATAACCAGCTAAACCCATGAAGGATATAACTTCTTTCACATTCTTTGGCGTTGACCATCCTCTAATGGCCTCAATATTCTCAGTATCTACAACTATCCCATCCTTCAAAATAATGTGCCCCAAGTAATGGATCTTCTCCTGATAAAACAATCATTTCCTCAACTTGGCATACAATTGGTGCTACCTTAGCACCTGCAACACCATCATCATATGTTGTTCATTCTCTTCCTTCGAATTGGAATACACCATAATTTCATCCAGGAAGACTATGACAAACTTGTCTAGATAGTCCCTGAATACACCATTCATCAGGCACATAAAAACAACGGGTGAATTCAACAACCCAAAAAAACCATTGTAAACTCGTAATGACCATTCCTTGTTCTAAAGGCAATCTTGTTGATGTCTTCATCCTTTATCCTTACCTGGTGATATCCCGACCGGAGGTCTATCTTCGAAAATATCTTTGTATCCTTCAACTGATCGAAGAGGCCATCAATCCTTGGTAGAGGATATTTTTTCTTTACAGTTACTTTGTTCAATTGTCTGAAATCGATACACAATATCAGTGTTTCATCTTTCTTCTTCACAAACAGGACCATGGCACCCCAAGGCGACACGCTTGGGCATATGTACCTCTTTTTCAGAAGCTCTTCAAGATGCAATTGTTGTTCTTTCATCTCTGGCGTACTCATTTTGTAAGGAGATTTCGACACTGGAACTTCTCCAGGCATAAAGTTTACAGAGAAATCAATATCTCTCTTTAGAGGTAATCCTGGTACCTCCTGGAATACATCTTCAAACTCCTCTAGTACCGCATGATCTCCAATAATTGACATCTTCGAATTAGGTGTTTCCTCCACCTGGGCTACAAATAATTGACAACCTTTTCTGTAGTACTTCTTCAACTGCATCGTTGAGATTTTTCTGATGGAAACAACTCTGGGAATTCCTTGGACTGTTTTTCGATTCCCCTCCTCATCCATGCAAGTGAATGCCTTGTTATGACAGTCCAAGATGGCATGGTGTTGTTCCATCTAGTCCATCCCAATTAGACAATCATAAGAGCATAAAGGCAGAACATTCAATTCAGCCTTTGTGCTCAATCCATTCATGTTCACTAGAGAAGACTTAACTAACTCAATGACTTTTCTCTTGGTTCCTGTATCTAGCTGCACTAACCAAGACTTTTCATGTTTTCTTCTCAACAAATGGAAACTTTACACCACTCTAGGATCTATATAACTATGGATAGCCCCTGAATCAATTAAAATAGTAAATGCATGGTTGTTAATCATACCTTCTACTTCAATCATGTGCAACTGATATTCAACTTGCTTGTTGTCCAGGGCTGCATAGATCCTCGACATTCTACTTCCCATGTCCTCCACTATTTTATCTTGTTGAACATTATGGACAAATCTCACTTTTCCATTTTTGCGGGGAAAATCTCTGTACTTATGGTTCCTCTGAAAGCCCCAACACTGAATGGGCATCTGTCTTGGCCTTTGTTCCCCTACTTTAGCCATTCTCGGCTCTCTAAACGATGGATGTCCTTGAGGACTTCTTCTGAAAAAGGGAGGTTTGTTTCCCTTCTTCCTTTGGTCTTTCTTATACTTCTTCTAGCCATCCCAAGCCTTCCGAAAGGTAGGCTTTTCTCTTTGTTGTTCATATAAGAATTTCACTCTTCTTATTGTTTCTTCCATGGTCTTAGGGTCATCATACTAGATCTTGTCACCGATGGAAGATGGTAGTCCACTCAAGTACCTTTGAATCTTGATAGTTTCCTCTTTGATGAATGAAACATACTTCAGCAATTCCAAAAACCTACGTTCATACTCATCAATGGTCATGCTCTCTAGCTTGAGTTCAAAGAACTCCATATTTCTATCATAATATCTCTTAGTCAAGTATTTCTTCTCGAAATACCTCTTGAATTCTTTCTCTCTAATGTGTTTCACTTTCACAAGTTGATCCCACCACATGGATGTTTTTCCTTTCAGTTGATACATCACAATTCTTCTCTCCGCATGAGAGGAATAATTCTGTAGTTGGAAGTATTTCCTCATACCAAACAACCATGTTTTGGCATCTTCCTCATTTTTATGTTCTCCATCAAATGTAGGAGTCTTAATCTTGTTCATCTCTCCCTTCAATTCATCCACTCCAGATCTCTTGTGCTTTCTGGTAGGAGATGGACTTGAACTACTGTGTGTCCTTCTCTTGGAGAGACCTTGGGAGTGATGATGGTGTCTACCCACACTCCTTGACCTTCTTCCCTCAGAAGTATGGGGACTCCCTATTCTTCTCGAGTCACTCTCCTTATTCAACTTCTTTTCTATTCTCTCCAAACTCTTTAACAACTTTATGTTAAATTCACCTTGTTTTTCCTGATCTTTTCTGAGCTTTCTGCTATCTGCTTGGCGATTTTGGGCATCCTTTTGCAATCTTTCAATGATATTCCTCATGTTTCCTTCCTTATCTATCTCTTCTCCATGGCCATTGGAGTTCTATCCTTCAAATCCCAAATGAACATCTATTCATTTTGCTTCATCCTCGGAACTAGAAGCAGTCTATGCTCTTTCCATTTCTTTTGCACTCAGTGGAAATTCTATTCAGTTCTATTACTTGTTAAACTTCTGCAAACACAATGCGTAAACAACATGAATTTTGAGGTCATTATTCCTTAACAAATACCACAACATTCATAAACAACTTGATTCAAGAAAACATTCAGTTTCCATGAATTTTATGAGCTCTGCTCGGCTATGTAGTGCACTAAGGCCTTAGCCCCTTTCTCTCAATTTCCCAACCCACGCGACCATGGTCGTGACCAAGCACTAGGTCTCAAGGTTCTCTAATAGAGACTTCAGGGTTTCGGGTTTCGAGGTTTCAGGATTTCAGTCCTGGAGGCTCTCACACTCGCTTCCCTCTCCAACTCCCGACTTTTGATCTTTCAACCTTTCTAGCCTCTGGGCCTACAGTACAACTATCACCAACCATGGTGGTGACACGTGTTTCTCTTAAGAAGGTTCATGTCACCTTGGGCGACGCCCTCCGACCCCACTGCGTCTACGTTTTCCTTTGGAACCCACTGGCATGTGGCACACATCCCATGTATCCACGTCCATCCTAGTGACGTCAACCTGACCCACTACTTCGACTCTTTGGGATTTCACAATTTCGAGCTTCGGGAGTTTGTGCATCTGCACATCCCACTTGTCTCGATAGTTGAACTCTTGAAATTACCCTCTTCTCTTCTGATCAATCCAACAGAGGAGATATTTTTCCCAGATCTACAGTGTAGATCTTCTTGGGACTTCAAAGTTTCGGGTTTCGAGGGTTTGTGCCCCATCACACCCTATTTTTCTTGATAGCCGAACTCCCGAAAGGCTTGTTGGATATCCTCCCATCACCTCCTCTGGATATAACGATCGTAAATATTTTTCCCTTCTTTCTGAACAAATCCTACGGCTCCAACAGCCCAAGTGTTGAGCTCCCTCACTCTCTGTGGTCAAATACGACATCGACTGTGGTTTTATTCTACCGCTACTTCTCCTGAGCTTCGTACATGACCAACTAACCCATTGGCACTCAAAAACATTCTAAGGTTCAAAATTAGTCCTTCAGAAACAATTTCCTCTCAAAACATTGGGTCAAAATACCACTTATCCAACCCATCTAGGCTCAACGTTGAAACCTTGGGCTCTGATACCATATTGTAACATCCTCGGTCATCAACCCACTTATCATGCAACGTTACTACATGGAAACATTCTCATACTTAAGTAGTATGCACTTAAGTGAAGTAAAATGACTTAACAGAGTGAACATATAATTACTTATAACATACATAATTAATGTAATCAACAGTAATATCACTACAAAATAATACATGATAATATTGCAAGCATCACAGACATGCATTTTAATTGAAATTAAACACATGCATATACTTATCTTTGAAACTGTAGTAACTCCACAAACCACGTACAGGCCTTCCACGAAAATCCCAGCCTTAGACCTCACTGCTCATCATGCTCAATAGTGGGTCACCCCCGCGCTGGGACTAAGCTCCACCCAAGGCAAGGGAATCCTAGACTAGGTTGAGGTTACAGGAAAGCTGCACACAACATTCGGAAGGGTTCTCTCCAGGAGCCTTCTTACACCCACTACTCACACACTCTCATTCCCCACATTCTTGTTCCACCCAAGAGTATACATATTCACAAGCACACTACATCGATGCTTCACCCCCCCTCTAAGCCTCAGCAACAAGCTAGATCAAGAATTCTCAGAGCTCTGTAGCTGGTGTTGGACTCTCTCTGGAAGAAAACCACTCCCCAACAGACTCTCTCACCTGCAGAGAGTTTCTCATAGGCCTGATGTTAAGCCCTAATATTGGATCATTACCCC
>ML779752.1:1748461-1768102 GCA_009831015.1 Picea engelmannii | reverse complement strand
TATACCAAGGAGACATTTTCATTTTGAATCATCTTGTACTTGAACATTTAAGTGGGGTAAAAGGAGGTTGCCCCCTCGAAGAGGATTATTATCTGAAATTATCTCTTTTTCAAGGTGTTGAGTACTTTTTCTTAGGTTTTTCTTATACCACGGGCCTGAAAACCCGGTTATTCAACCATTTTTCAACTCAATTCCCACAAGTTCAGGATATCAACAACAACAACAACTTTTTTCTAACTCACGGGTGAAATCAACTACAGGAAAACGGGGTGTGGACTAGGAAACGACAACATGCCACTAAGACACAACATGGTTCAGGTAACACCGGTTTGCAGGATGCATGACAAACAATTCATGCAAAGGCCGAACACTGACTCAACAGTTCAGACAGAGGGTGTATCATCTTCTCAAGAAAACATCACAAGCTTAACTTTTCAGAGCTACGTGAGGCTTACAGATCTCAGACGCAGAGATCCCTCATTTCAAACAGTGGACCGCAGAATGGAGGATGAACCCCCATCATGGCTCAATTCTTGGGTTAAATTTCATGTGCCTGGGCCGACACATGTTGCCCCTCAGGCTTCATGTGCTCCATCAGCATGTGTTCCCTTTTGCACATGTTCCCTCTTCTAGGAACTTAGGATGAAAACATACATTTCACATAGCTTTTGGAATAATAATAAATTATTATTCCTAAGGACTCAAGCCACTAATATTAGACCCTCTTCCAACCTTCCAACCCCTTTTTCCTTACCCTCTCTGTGGAATCTTAGTCCCCCATATCTCTTTCTTCATGGTCGGTCTACATGCAATGATGTTTAATCTTTATTAATGTTCTACATATTACATATACAAAAATAGGCTCCTGGCCTTTAACACTTAGGCTCTCTGACCTAATAAACACATAAGCCCACCAACTTATTAATACTCAGCTCACCAGCCTACAAAACATGATTTACAATTCATAAACATGATTACAACAGGGCTCGTCCTTGGGGATATTATAGGAATAAGGTGTGTCAAGCCACCAAGGCCCATTTATTTGTATCTTGGGATCCCTTCCATAAGAAATTTATCTGAAGGCCCCTAACTACTCTATGAATTATTTTGGGTGCATCCAAGGATGAGAAAATATATAGGGGAATAGCTTGAAGAACAAATTTGTGAAGGACCAACCTATCTACAATGTTGAGGGGGAGAAAATTCCAACTTCATACATTATCTCTTAGTCTATTGAAGAGATATTTCCAAGAGATATTCTGAACCCCCAATGTCAACAATAAAACCCCAAGATATTTGGCGAGAATGGAATTACTAGAAAAACCCAAGATGCTAGAAACATGAAATTGAATAGAAAGGTGGTTGTTAAAGAAGAAGATACAATACTTTATTTGGTTAATAGTGGTGTCAGAGGCTTCCATGAAACCATATAGAACGTTTTTGAAGGATTGAGCTTCCCAGGTAGAGGGGATTACCATGACCATAATGTCATCAACAAACTGGTTGTGGGTAAGAGAATAAAGATATTTATGGAGGGATAGGCCTTGGAGCTTATGATCAACAGTCAGAGTAGTGAGAATTTTCCCCAATCCTTATGCCATGAGGACGAAGGTAAAAGGATAGAGAGAATCTCCATGATGAATTCCACGAGAGGTCCGAAAATGGGGGGAAAGGGTGGTATTTATCAAGAGAGATAAAAAGGAAGAGAAGATGAGAGCCATGATCCATTGAACCCAATCATGATGAAAACCAAAGGCCTCCAATATTTCGTAGATGTATTTCTGTCTGATCTTATCAAAATCCTTTGACATTTCTAGCTTCATAAGCATGCTTGAGGTTTTGGTAGTTTTTAAGGAATAAGTAGCTTAATGACCTAAGATAATGTTGTCCATAATTTAGAGACCTTCAACATAAACTAATTGTTATGGTGTGATGAGGGAGAGAAGGAGAGGCTTGAGACACATAGAAATAACTTTGGAGATTATTTTGTACATGACATTGCAGAGGGCTATAGAGATGAATTTGTTAGGGTTGATTTCTTTCTTGTATTTGGGGATTAGGGTAAGGAAGGTGTTATTCACTGCTACAATAACCCCCAAAATTCTTTGATATTCCTAAACAAGATCCCAAACATCATTTTTAATGATCGAACAACAATAGTGAAAGAAGCCGCAGGAGGATCCATCCGGACAGGTCGCTTTACCAGGAGCCAGACCAAAATTAGTTTCCTCTAATTCCTATATGGAGATGGATTGCATGAGACTAGAATTATGATCCTCGGAGATCAAGTGGGGGATATTTTTGGTTGTGAATTGAATAGCTTCTGAGTGGTCTAGTTGAGGTTCTTAGAGACGGTCCTGGAAAAAAAAGAGGTTAACTCTCACTCAATATTGTAATGATAAGTAATTTTGTTACCTTGGCAAAAAATGAGATAGGTGATGCAATTGGAGTGACAATTCTTGATCATGTAAAGGTGGAAAAACTTTAAATTTTTTTACCATCCTTGAACCATTGGACTCATGATTTTTTCCGTCATAGAATTTCTTCTTGTTTTTTCCATTCCAGGATCTAATCAGCCAAGGATTTTTCTTGTTGTGCTAGTTTAGGTAATTTTCCATTGGATATTATATGTTGTTGTATTGATTCGATTTCAGAGTCAAGGAGTCATTGCACCTAAAAAATATTCCCAAATACTGTCTTGTTCCATATTTTGATGTGATTCTTAAGGATCATGAGACGTTGTTGGAAGAAATACATGAGAGAACCATTGGGTTTTTGGGTCTTCTTCCACCAAGATTGGACATTTTGAATTAAATACGAATGGCAGAGATGAAATTTCTCAAACTGGAAAGGATTATTGTGGGGTTTGTTGAAAATTTCCAAAGAAAGGAAAATTGGCCAATGGTCCGATCCTAGAACAGGGAGGATGTTGTATTCCATCTGCATACCTAATAGCATGAGGGATTATGATATTACAAATATATCTAATTTGAAATATACTTGATGAGAACCCCCATGACAATATTTCCAGGTATATGTGCCATTGTTTGTTTCCATATCGATTAGTTATTGGTCCTAGATAAACTCCTTGAAGGCTATATTATCCAGATCTAGGTGTCAGAGGCCTCATTTCTTTTCTTCTAAAGAGGTGATGATATTATACTCACCCCATTTTATCCATAAATGTAGATGAGTTAGTTATACAATGTGTTGGATTTGTTTCAAGAATCGTAGTTTTTCTCCAAGTTATTTTCATCCATAGACATCAGTGATGAACCCCATGGTATCTTCTCCCAAAGGTTGAAACTTTTTTCTAAATATATTTTTAGTGGAAGAAAATTTCCTAGAAATGATCTTATTTGGGATCCATAGGAGTTCCAAACCCCTTGATGTTCCTGCAAAATCAATGGCCATAGAACATCCGGTTTTCCAAATTTTTGGAAGGATTTTCGCAAGTGTTTCCACCAAATATTTCATTTCTTGGAGGAGCATTATGTCTGGATATTTTGATAGTAACTTGTTTATTAGCAGTCAGTGATTGCTCTTAATATTCATTTTTCTAATATTCGAAGAGACTAATTTCATTGGAAACTTTGGTAGGGTTGGAATGAATCCATGATTAGAGCATTATGTCTTGATTTAACCAAGATGTCCCAAATTTCCTACAAAAGTTGAAGGTTGGATTTTCAAGAACTTATTGTATCCTCCTTGGGTACATTTTTTACCCTTATATTATTGGATCGTATTCCAAGATTGGGGTTTTAGGTAGGGTCTCCGAAGGATCCTGAAGAGTCCCTTCTTCACTTATGTAGGGTATTTTGAACAAGTTGAATGTGATCCTGGGGAATTGATTTCATTTCTTGTCTTCTTACAGTGTCAACAATTTTTTTCAAGTCAATGACATCGAGCTCCATTTCCTATGTATATATGTCCAATCCATCCTCCCATGCATGTATCATAGGAGAATCTTCCAGAGGAAGCATATCATAGGGGGTGGTAGAGGTCTTAGGTTGTTTTGTATCTTCCATCTGAGAAGGGGGTTCTTCATATTTTATATTTTTTGGATTGTTGGTGAAAGGTATTTCTTCCATAATAGTAGGCATATTCTAGTGGAGAGATCGGAGGGAATTGGAGTCGTTCTCATTACCATTTTTTTTTTAGATTCTAGGAGGTGCTTGAGGGATCAAATTTCTGTTTCAGTGGCAATGAGAGGAAACGTTGATGAATCCTTCCTCATCATTTTTCGATTCCAAGTTGGAGGGTTTGGGGGGATTTAGCATGGGACATTCCTGATATAGGTGTCCATTCTCATGACGACGATGAAACTAGAACGATATGATTTCATAGTCTAAGGTTTGGAGGAAAGTAATGTTTTGGGAAGTCAAGCAAATTGATTCCAGAATTGGGACTGAGAAATTCATGTAAATGAAAATAACAACATAGGATGTGTAGCATCCATATCTAGTGGCATATGAATATTTAACATAGGTACCGAGGGTATTACCAATACCCGCAAGAATATCTTCCTCCCAACATTTATGCAGTAAAGAATAGAGATGAAACTAGATAGGGGTGAAGGAGAAATATTCTTTGTCTGGGTTGAAGTTTTCCTTCCAATATCGGAGATGTAACTCTACATAAAAAATTAAATGTGGACCGTTCTCAAAGATTCACTCCCATTCCTTGGGTTTTTAAAACATAATAGTAAAAAAACATTTGGAACCAAGTTTAAGATCAATATGACAAGTGGCTTTGCACTAAGAGTTGTTCCATGCAACCAAATCTCTCTTATTTGGCAAGAGGCATAAGAACTTATCAATTAATGAGTGATACTTCATGTGTTGCATTTACCCACTCAATTGTTTTTAACATAACTTATAATTTGGCGTTTTTACTTCGTTCGGTATGCACAGACCTGATTTCCACTTGGTGCTTCCTTTGAGATTGATATGGGTGTCTACCATAGGTTCTTCCCAAGAGGGGATTGCAGTGTTGGATATGTCAATGTTGGATGAGCATGGATTGATCAAATAAGGCTTGGAAGGAATAGGTCTAGTACTGTTGTTGTGAGGAGAAAGTGGTGGAGTGGGGTAAGAGCCCCCTTATGGCACCATGAGAGAGAATAATTATGAAGCCATTACAGAGGATGAAAAAATCCTAACAGAGCAGTTTACAAATGACATTTTATTACATATTGATTAATAAATATACTCAATTTTTTATATATATATGTATAATATGTGGTGAATATATCTCTCTCGTGAATATTATCTCTACGGTAAATACATAAGGTGTTGAATATTATCTGTATGGTGAATTGATCCAGGGAATATATTTTTGTAGTAAATATTGTCTTTGCGGTGAATACATATGTTAGTGGATATTATCTATATGGTGCATACATAATGGGTGAATACTTATCTCTATGCATGAATTGACATATCTATGATGAATTGATGTAGTGAATACACTCTAGATGTATATCGTGAATTGATTTAGGGTAACTAAATCACGTTTGTGCTTATTCAAACCCTACCATGAATCAAGAGCACAAGTTTTTTTTGTTTTTTTTTTCAAAATGAGTAATACATTGTTGATAACTAAATACAATAGAGAAATACCTAACAAATTAACCCTAGATACTAAGCATGGATATATAAAATAAATAGAAAAATGTAGATAAGAGAGGGAAGATAAACTTCAAAGTGAGTTAGTAGCAATGCTTCAAAGTGAGTTAGTAAAATTACTTGATAATAAATTTAGATCCTTAGAAGATAATATTCAAAGAGAAATAGATAATAAAATATGAGGGTTTAATAGTTAGCTACATAAAATGGAGGCTAGATTACAAGAAATAGAAAAAAAATCAAGGAAGAAGAGGTCGAAGAAAATAACAATCATAGGGCCAAGATTAAAGAGCTAGAAGAAAAGATAACTAACAATTTGTCCCTAAATAATGTGGAACAAAAATTGGATATAAAACCTATCAAAGAGGAAATGAATAAGCTCATAGAGTTAGACCATGAGCATAACAAAATATCCTTGAACCTCATAAGTTTTGGTATAAAACAATAGGAAGATGAGGACACATTAGTTATATTCAAGGATAAATTAAAAAATAAATCACAAATTGAAACAACTGGCCTTATAGAAGAAAAAAGGTTTGGAAAAATAATTGAACATAAATATGTGTTGATTCAGGTTATGGTAAGCTCTAACACCCATAAATATGACATACTTAGTAAAATCTAAGCTTAAAAGGGTATGGAATATTTATAAATGAAGACCTTGTTCCAGAAGATCAAGATAAACTAAGGAAAGAGGTTCAAAAGGTATAGGAAGCTAGAATAGAAGGAAAATGGGAAAAGATTAGGAACCAAAAAGCAATTATTAGGGATAGAGACCAAAACGATAACAATAAATAGCAATTTGAGACACTTTGAATCCTTTCTTTAAATCCTAACCTTCTAAGTTATAAAAGAATTAGTGATCTTAGAACGATTCTCTTAATGCTTTTCAAGCATCAAAATAATATTTTAAAGAAATAAAAGTAATGTCTTACTTTTATTAAGGTCGAATAGATCAATTTTGGTCTTAGTGCACTTTAACCACCATCATCATCATCAATACATGTCAATTATTGTTTTTTTTTTTTCAAGAGAAAAAAAACAATTATATTAAAAAAGGAATGAATATAAATGTTACAGTCCATATCAATTGCTTGTCAATTATTAAATATATAAAATGGATTTGTTTTTAATTATGTTAAAAATAAAAAATAAAAATCTAATCTAATAAGCCTGGCGAGTTAGCTCGAATGGATGAGTGTTTTCGTTATAACGCAAGAGATCTTGAGGTCAAGTCCCCAACCAACCATATTGTTGATATTGTTGGGCCTCACTCAATGTTTGCACCAGGTTAGGCCCTGTAATCAAGGATGATGGTTTATCCCATTTACCATCCATGGATCATCAGGAAGTACTTGAAGGGTTTTTTGTAAGGGTTTCCTTGGAGAAAAAATCCAAACTAATACCACGTTGGGATATTTTCATCACATTTCGATGTCGAGTTATGTTTGTCACATTTTGATGCTAGATTATGGTAATAACCATTGCAATGTTGGATTCTGTTAATCTCATTGCAACATTGGGATGTATTCATCACATTGTGACGTCAAGTATTTTTTGTCAGATTACGACATTGGGTGTTTTATGTCACATTACAACGTAGGTTTTTGTATATCACATTGAGACATAAGGATTTTATGTTAGATTAAGAAATTGGGCTATGTTCTTCACATTGAGACATAAGGCTATGTTTGTCACAATGTGACGTTAGGTTTTATACATCACATTGTGACATAGGTTTTTCTATGTCACAGTGTGACACAATGTTTTGTACTTCACATATCGAGGTTGAGTTATTTTAATTTAGATTAATCCAGCTGGACATTGGTGGTCACCCAACTATTCCATTGGCTCACAACACAATGTTCCATCTCAGTAGTTTTCTATGGGTTTTTTTGGGTCCTAAACTTTTGGGGTCGTTTTGACACCCTAAATGACATTGTTTTGGCATAACAATGCCTACATTGTGACCAAACACCTTTCTAGGCTGAATGAAATGTGTACTCGGCTAGACAATTATAATGGGGTACCGAGCACCCAAAACGAAGATCTTATGTAAAATTAATGCCGCGAGGAAGCTGGCATATCAACTAACCACATCAGGGCCCACAAACTGTTTCAAATTTCATCTTTTGGGGTTAGGGTTTTGGATGTTTATGGTTTTATCATTGATTATTTATGTTAAAAATGTCTTTTCATCCTCATTGTAATCATTTTTTTGCAATTACGCATAGCCATCACATCCCTTTCAGAGATAATCTACCACTATTCTAGCAAGCTCATTTTGCTCAGCATTTTTATAGTTCCTTTACATTTTGTTCATAATAGAAATTGATTATTATTATGTCTCTATGTGTCTGTCATATTTATTTTTTTCATTTTGTTCCCTCATAAATACATATTAGTGGTATTAGAGTAGTCTTCTCTTTATTTGTTTCTCTTTGCATGTCCCCAAAGAGGTCAAGGTATAAGGATTTGGGACTCAAACTACTTGAGCCTCTTGAATACCATCCTCGCTAACCTCGATGGTCTCCCATGGTGAAACAAAAGATCGATGAGGAAGCATGATATCTTATTCAATTGTTTCTCGAGGAATCCCTCATGCGACAAAGAGATAATATGATTGAATTTTTTTCCAAAATACTTCGATCAATGTTGACAATAGTATATGCATATTCACTAATTCGCCACCATGGAGGAGTTTCGCCTTTCAAGGTGAAAGTTAATTTTGATATTCCTGTGTTCGAAGGTCAGATAGATGAGAATGCTTTGGAAACATGGTTAAATGTGCTAGAAGGTTATTTCTTTGTCAACAATTTCTTCGATAGGGAAATTATCTCCTTTGTGATATTTAAGGTTGTCTGCCATGTCAAAAATTGGCGGGAGACTTACTATGAGAAAAATTTCATATAGGAGCCTGGAATGTATGAGCCCGAAACCACTTGATATTATTTTATGGATGTTTTTAATTAAAAATATTACACTATTTGAATCAATTATGACCAACAAATGACATGGACCACACTACATCAGGAGAGGGACCAAAAAGTGTTAGAGTTCACAAATCCCTTCCATACCTTGTGGAACAAGGTAGGTATCAGATACTCCGAGTGACATTTGGTTCTAAAATATTGTGGAGGTATAAACCAATACATATAAACAAAAATTGATTTTTTAGACATCTCATTACTTGGATCCAGATCGATATGTTTTTAAAATCGAGCATAAATTTAAGCAATGGAATAAGTTGGAGTTCTAGGCTGCAAATCCAGAACAAAAAAATTATGTTAAAGGCGTCCCTAATTCATAGAACAACCAACCTCAAGAAAAAACGTCCAAGACATAGAAAAATAAGGGTATCAGGAAGATGAAGAAGGACATTGAAAAGTGGTGCAAGTACCACAAAATTATGTGGCACAACACAAACAAAATTCCCTTGAAAAAATTATTGGTGGTCGAGATCAAACAAAATGTGTCAAACCCCAACTCAGACTTGAATTCAGAACAAAATAAAAGGAAACAAAACATTGATGTAGAACCCGATTTTATCGTCGTGGCCATGACAATCCAACCAGAAGAACCAAATGATCTTGAGTAGGGAAAAAACCTATTACATTCACATATGTGGGTGAAGGGGACCTCAATACATTTCATTGTTGATAGAGGAAGATGAAATAACCTAATATTAGGAGAGTTCATCAAGTAGTTGGAGTTTTAACAACACCCACACCTGCAACCATACAAAATCAAGTGGCTTCACCATGGATGACATCTCTGCATCAACCAATAGTGTCTCCTAACCTATGGAATCAATCCCTTCAAGGAGGAGGTACTGTGTGATGTTTCCCCAGTAAAATTTTATAATGTTATTTTAGGAAAACCATATTTTTGGAAACATCACGATGTTTATGAGTCTCAACCCCGTAATGTCATTGTTACTTTGGGTGGTCACTTCTACAAGGTACCAGAGGTAGTTCTAAATACCATTGTTTCATTGATTTCGGTAAAACAGTGTCACAAAGTAATCTCTCATACCACAAAGTTTATCCTCTTAACAATTTATTCAGGAGGTGAATAGAAGGTCACTGCAATCACCACAACCTCAACCCAATACCTTTCTATCCAACAAAAGCAGGTTGAAAATATTTTAGAATAGAAGAAATATCATTGTTCTTCACCTACAAGGGCACCTTTGCACTTCCAAGTCGATAAAAGATACAACATATCCCTTCATATATCTATTGGACACAACCCTTTTCATATCTTCTTGGGGTTCTATCCATTAGCCCTCATTGATATAACTCTTTATGTGGAATATTTACTAGAAGAATCCTCCCACACTTAGACCAAGGCATCCCGTGAAAGCATGTTTGTTGATCAAATCTAACACTTCCAACAATAGGTTCATGAAATCCTTTCACAAGATAATTCCAAGTATAAGAAGGAAAATTTCTTCAGTAAGGAAGGAAACTCACCAAGTTTCAGACTCAACAAAGGATTCCCCATCTCCCACTAGAACTTGACGCAATGGGGACCATTTCTTCCTGATGGGGGAATATTGATCCAGGTGGACATTGGTTGCCACCCATCTATTCCATTAGCTCACAACATAGTTTTCCAACTTGGTAGTTTTCTAGGGTTTTTTTAGGTCATAAACTTCTGGGGCCATTTTGAGGCCCTAAATGACATTTTTTTGGAATGAAAGTGTGTATCATGTAGTGAAAGGAAGTGATAGGTGACTGCAACCCTTCCCTCGACGGCAAGCTGCTCTCACCAGGACCTTCTTACTCTTCCCAGGCCCGAAGAGTTCTAAGTCTCTTCTCCCTCCTTATCGGAAGTTCGCAACCCACAGCTCACTTTCTTATATACTCTCTTTTCTCTGCTCGGGGAATCGGGATTTCACTTCTCGCGCTACCGACCACTCGGGATTTTAACTCCCAACACTCGATGCGCCGAGGTGCTGAGACCCACGACCTCGCGACCTCGCGATTTCACTTCTCGCGAGTCGGATTGACTTCGCTTCGACTTCTGAGACCCGAATCCCCGATACCCGAGTATTGTTACCTCGTCTCTTCGCTAACTCACGACTTATGAGACTGGTCGCTTGGCTCTTCAACTCCTGAGGTTAGAGGTTCCGAGATCACGTGCCACCTGTCCCATTCCAGAAAATCGATAGCTCCTTCAGAACTGGGAATCGCTGCTCGCGATATCGACGTGCATGCAACTCTTGCACTCGCCAACCCCGATATGCCGATAGACGATGGCAAAGGGTTTTCCCTGCGCTTGAAGCTTAACTCTCTCTCAGAAGTTCAAGTCGTCGATTCTCTTCCTCCTGAAGAGTTCCCCTACTCCAAAGCTTCTCTCATTCGGGGTTTCTCCTGGGTCGGTTCCATAATACTTCTAAGGAACTCTCCCTCCTGAGATTTCACCAACTCTCCACTCAGAATCACTCTGATTTCAGTTCTTCCATAAGATCACGTACGCAGCATATGAAAGAAATACGTAGAAATAAGCAACTATGAAAAGGCATAATGCCAATAGAACACAGAGGATAAACACATCCATGGAATTAAATCATGGCTTCTCTATTCTCCTCTTCCCAGGCTTGCCTCTGAGACTTCAACTCAAACTGTTCTTCACCTGCACGGTTCGAGTAACTCAACACCACTTCTGGGCAAACGAAGAATGAGAGTTCAACTGTCCAGCCTCCTCAACGCACTCTATGCGGAGGAATTCCAGTACACTCTATGTGGGAATCTCCTGGCTTAGACAGAGAAACGCTTGAAACTCATTCTCTCATTCCCTCAGGTTTCGAACCTGCCATGCAATCACATATGCAGCATATAGACAATAGGAAAAACAAGAAGCAAATATGCAACAACATAATATCACAACACACAGAGAATAATCACAGCCATGGATTTGAATCAAATCTTTCCTATTAATTCAATATCTGTGCATGGGGATTCTTCACCAGTTCTCTTCTTTTCTCCCTTCTTGCTCCTGAATGCTAATGCTGAATACCTCAATAATCTGAATGTATCTTACCACAACAACAATGGAGGGTGCCTATATTCTGTTTTCCCTCTCGAAAGCCAAAACTGTCTAATCTAGACTTAATTGGTTTATCTACTTGCATTAAATATAATTAAATGCCTCAGCTACCTAAGGACGAGAGCTTATTTGCTCAAGGTCCGTTACAAGATTCAAGTGTGCTTCATCACATCACCATATTAATGTTTGGCGCAGCCATTATCAAGGTAATATTCAAAAAGTGATTTGTTGGTTTGGCCAGCGGTCTCTCTCTCCACACGTTGGCTCGCTTGATGAGTGAGCGATGCTCCTGCATCATGCTCCTCGGCTCAAAAGATTTCATGGGCCCATTCTCATGAGCTCCTGCACAGTGTGACCATGCTTCTGAATGATGACCTCTATTTCCCAGCTGGCATCTTCCACTGGGTGGTTCTTCCACTTCACCAGGTATTCAAAATACTGCTTTCTTCTGGTCTTCTTTCCTACTCTTTTATCCAGTATGCACTCCATCCGAGGTTTTTGTGCAACTGGTAATTGATTCTGCCACTGGACCACTGGTTCCTCGGTTCCAGTGTCTGCTTCATCAGCCCTGTAGGGGTATAAATCCGAAATATTGAAAATCGGAGATATCCCGACGCCCTCTGGCAACTCAAGCTCATATGCATTTTCGCCAAATTTCCTCAGGATTTTACACGGCCCAATCTTTTTCATCTTGATATTGTTATACATTCCCCTTGGGAATCTTTCCTTTCTCAAGTGCGCCAGAACCATGTCTCCAACTTCAAACTGAAGTTGCCTTTTCCTCTGATCGGCTCTACGCTTATACTCCTGGTTTGCCTTCATCAGCCTCTGCTTCACCTGTGTGTGAAGTTCCTGCATTGTTTCAGTGAACTCTTCAGCACGAGCACTGCTGGTTTCAGCCTGTTCTGACTCCCTGAGCTCAGACACTCCTCTCGGCTGTGTCCCATACAAAATATGGAATGGACTCTTACCTGTACTCCGATTCACCGAATCGTTGTATGCGAATTCTGCCTGCGGTAAGATTTGGTCCCAACTGCTGTGGTGCTCTGCCACCAGGCTCCTCAATAAATCCCCTAAGCTTCTGTTGACCACTTTGGTGTGCCCATCTGTCTGCGGATGGTAAGCAGAAATGAATGCCAAGTCAGTCCCTAGCTTCTTCCATAGCATCCTCCAAAAATGACCTATGAACTTCGTATCTCGATCTGAGACTATGCTTCTCGGCAATCCATGCAATCGGACAATCTCTTTGAAAAACAAGTTGGCGATGTGTGTCACATCGCTGGTCTTATGACATGGAATAAAATGTGCCATCTTCGAGAACCTGTCCACCGCCACGAAGATGGAATCGACTCCTTGCTGTGTTCTCGGCAAACCCAACACAAAATCCATACTGATCGCCTCCCATGGCCTCTCAGGTATGGGTAATGGCTGATAAAAACCCGTGTTCTGTTTTCGGCCCTTCGCATGTTGACATATCCTGCATCTGTCAACAAACCGTTTAACATCGGTGCGCATGCCTGGCCAATAATACGATTCGCTCAGCTTGGCGAATGTTTTATCATGTCCAAAATGACCTGCTAATCCACCACTGTGTTTCTCTCTCACCAAATTCTCTCTCATAGAGCAACTTGGAATGCACAGTTGATTGCCTTTGAACAACAATCCATCCTGGATCAGGTAGTCAATCCACGGACTCCTATCCCTGAGAACTAGGTTCTCGGCTGCCTCATATGCTTCGCTGAAATCTGCATCACCTGCATACATATCTTTCAGATTTTCAAAACCCAGCGTCTTGACTCTGAACTCCTGCAGCAATAAACATTTCCTGCTCAAAGCGTCAGCTACTTTGTTAGCAGTCCCCGAAATGTGCTTTATCACAAATGTGAAATTTTGCATATATTCTACCCATTTCGAATGCTTCTGATTCAACTTTTCATGTTGACTTACGAACTGCAATGCGTGATTATCGCTGTACAAAACGAACTCCTTGGGTATCAAGTAATGCCTCCACTTCTTCAATGCCTGTATAATGGCATAGAACTCTTTGTCGTACGTGGAGTATTTCAACTTTGCATCATCCAGTTTCTCGCTATAGTATGCCACAGATCTGTCATCTTGACTCAAAACCCCTCCAACAACATATCCACTGGCGTCACATTTTACTTGAAATGTTTTCCGAAAGTCAGGCAACACCAACACCGGTTGCTCTGTTATCTTTCACTTCAACAGATTGAAGCTCCTTTCGACCTCTGTTGTCCAATGAAAAACTTTATGTCGTTTCTTCACTGTATCCATCATTGTTGCGCTAATTCCACTAAAATTCCGAATGAATTTTCTATAGAAACTAACCAGTCCATGGAAGCTCCTCACCTCGAAAACATTTCTCGGCGATGGCCAATTCCTGATTACTTCAACCTTCTCAGGATCCATCTTCAATTCATTAGCCGAAATAACGAAACCCAGATATATGAGTTATGTCTGCATGAAGGAGCACTTCTTCAAATTAATCAGCAGCTTCTCCTGCTGTAATCTCCTCATCACAGTGGCTAAATGCCTCAAGTGTTCAGCCTTTGTCTTGCTGAAAAACAATATGTCGTCCAAGTATACGACCACAAATTTGCCAATGAATTCCCACAGGACTTCATTCATCATCCTCATAAAAGTGCTTGGCGCGTTTGTCAAACCAAACGGCATGACCAGCCATTCGTACAAACCCTCATTTGTTTTGAATGTTGTCTTCCACTCATCTCCCTCTCTCATCCGGATCTGATGATATCCGCTCTTGAGATCTATCTTGGAAAAGTAATTTTCCCCACTTAGGCAATTCATCAGATCATCCATTCTCGGCAGTGGAAATCTGTACCTGATGGTAATTTTATTTATCGCCCTGGAGTCTGTACACATCCTCCAGCCTCCATCCTTCTTCGGACTCAGCACTGTCGGAATAGCACATGGACTAAGACTTTCCCTCACCAGTCCTTTGTCCTGCAGATCCTGTACCTGCCTTTTGACCTCCTCATTCTCCTGAGGTGTCAACCTGTATGCTGCCTTGTTCGGCAAGCTTGCTCCGGGTATGAGGTCAATGTGGTGACTCACACTCCTCATCGGTGGCAACGAACGAGGTAGTTCGTCCACGATGATATCAGCGAACTCTCCAAGAAGTTCCTGAATCTCCTCTGGCAAGTCGTCCACTCTTGTGCTTGTCAGAACAATTCTCGGCTTCCTGACAACAAAGAATTATGGATCCTCATCCTTCTCCAGTTCTGTGAGAAGTTCTTTTCCACTCATGAGAAGTATGGTACTGCTCACCTCCGGCTTCACTTCCTTATCCTTTACCGGATGCAATGTATGTGATCTCCCATCCTTCTCCAAGGTGTATGTGTTCATTCTCCCATCATGAACAACATTTCTATCATACTGCCATGGTCTACCCAATAAAACATGACAGACATCCATGGGAATGACATCACACAGAATTTCATCCCTATAATCACACATTTTAAATTCAACCAAGCATTGTCTCGTAACACATACCTGGTGTCCTTTCTGTAGCCATGTCACTTTGTATGGACTCAGGTGTTTGTTCATTTTCATCTCCAGCTTCTCCACCATCTCGGTCGAAACGAGATTATAGGTGCTTCCGCTGTCCACTATGACCTTGCATTTCCAGCCCTTGGTCTTGCATGTGGTCCAGAACAGTCTGCATCTTTGCACTGAGATGTCCACCTCTTTCTCAGGTTTCAAAAGAGCCTTGTGCACTGTCAGTGATTTCCCACTTCCAGTGTCTTCATCCTCCACGTCATGCCTCTACGCCTCAGCGACGTGAGATTTTCCTCTGTCCATTTTCCTATCTGGACAGTCCACGGCTTTGTGTCCATCTTTTCCACATGTAAAACATGTGATAATTCCTCCTCGTCCTCTTCCTCTACCTCGGGTACGAGGAAATGTAATTGCATCAGCATATACTCCTTGCTGATCGTCTTACTGTCCCCTCGGCTCAGCATATTGTTGCCTCTGCTGTGAGGTTCCACCTCTTTCAGCTTTTCCCTGAGGCCTCTTCCAATCCTCCTTGGGCTTCTGTGTTCGTTCTTGGGCAACTACTTTGCCTCTAGGTTGGCTTCTGCCTCGCCCTCGCTGTCCCTGCTTGCGGCTCAACTTCTCCTCGGCTTTCAAATCCATCTGGTACGCATCCTCAACTGTCTGGATGGTCAGCATGCTCAGCTCGTCCTGAATGTCATACCTCAACCCATTCAGGTATCTTGCCACCTTCTCGTCATCACTCTCTCGGTGACCTGCCCGAATGTTGAGCCTATAGAATTATTCAGTGTACTCTTTCACCATCATCAACTTCTGTCTCAGGTTCTGCATGCGCTTGAACAGTGTGACCTGGTAATCTCTTGGAATGAACTTCGCCTTCATCTTGGCAATCATCCGATCCCAACTCTTGATCTTCTGTTTTCCTTTGCAGCGCCTGTCAGCCTGCAATTCGTGCCACCATAAGGCTGCATGTCCTTTCAGCTTCGTGACAGCATGCCTCACCTTCTTGTCCTCTTCGATATCCTCATAATCGAAGTAGGTGTCGAGTGCTCAGATCCAATCTAGCAACTCCTCTGCGTTTAGACTTCCCTCATAGACGGGAATGTCCATCTTGGTCTTCGAGCTCATTCTGGAAATGGCTCTGATCAACCTCTCGGTTGATGCGTCTTCTGCTGTGGCTTCTTTAGTATCATGTCCAACTTCCTCTTCCACTTCGGAATCACTGAACTCCCCAGCGCCAGCTCCGCGCCTTTGGGTGTTCTCCATTTCTTCGATTCTCACCCTGAGATCTCGTATTTGGCGTTCCATTTCTGGATTCCCTGCTGGCCTACCCCTTCTTCGGGCGTCCCTGTCCTCACGATCAGGTCACTGCCTTTCTCTTCTATGCGGCATGGTGTATTTCTTCTCTCTACTACCGAAGAAAAGAGAAACTCTTTTCTGGCTCTGATACCACTTGACTGCAACCCTACCCTCGATGGCAAGCTGCTCTCACCAGGACCTTCTTACTCTTCCCAGGCCCGAAGAGTTCTAAGTCTCTTCTCCCTCCTTATCAGAAGTTCGCAACCCACAGCTCACTTTCTTATATACTCTCTTTCCTCTTCTCGGGGAATCGGAATTTCGCTTCTCGCGCTACCGACCACTCGGGATTTTAACTCCCAACACCCGATGCGTCGAGGTGCCGAGACCCATGATCTCGCGATCTCGCGATTTCACTTCTCGCGAGTCGGATTGACTTCACTTCGAATTCCGAGACACGAATCCCCGATACCCGAGTATTGTTACCTCGTCTCTTCGCGAACTCGCGACTTATGAGATCGGTCGCTTGGCTCTTCAACTCCCGAGGTCCGAGGTTCCGAGATCACGTGCCACCTGCCCCATTCCGGAAAATCGATAGCTCCTTCAGAACTGGGAATCGCTGCTCGCGATATCGACGTGCATGCAACTCTTGCACTCGCCAACCCCGATATGTCGATAGACGATGGCAAATGGGTTTTCCCTGCGCTTCAAGGTTAACTCTCTCTCAGAAGTTCAAGTCATCGATTCTCTTCCTCCTGAAGAGTTCCCCTACTCCAAAGCTTCTCTCATTCGGGGTTTCTCCTGGGTCAGTTCCACAATACTTGTAAGGAGCTCTCCCTCCTGAGATTTCACCAACTCTCCACTCAGAATCACTCTGATTTCAGTTCTTCCATAAGATCACGTACACAGCATATGAAAGAAATACGTAGCAAGAAGCAACTATGCAAAGGCATAATGCCAACAGAACACAGAGGATAAACACATCCATGGAATTAAATCATGGCTTCTCTATTCTCCTCTTCCCAGGCTTGCCTCTGAGACTTCAACTCAAACTGTTCTTCACCTGCACGGTTCGAGTAACTCAACACCACTTCTGGGCAAACGAAGAATGAGAGTTCAACTGTCCAGCCTCCTCAACGCACTCTATGCGGAGGAATTCCACTACACTCTATGTGGGAATCTCCTGGCTTAGACAGAGAAACGCTTGAAACTCATTCTCTCATTCGCTCAGGTTTCGAACCTGCCATGCAATCACATATGCAGCATATAGACAATAGGCAAAACAAGAAGCAAACATGCAACAGCATAATATCAACAACACACAGAGAATAATCACAGCCATGGATTTGAATCAAAGCTTTCCTATTAATTCAATATCTGTGCATGGGGATTCTTCACCAGTTCTCTTCTTTTCTCCCTTCTTGCTCCTGAATGCTAATGCTGAATACCTCAATAATCTGAATGTATCTTACCACAACAACAACGGAGGGTGCCTATATTCCGTTTTCCCTCTCGAAAGCCAAAACTGTCTAATCTAGACTTAATTGGTTTATCTACTTGCATTAAATCTAATTAAATGCCTCAGCTACCTAAGGACGAGAGCTTATCTGCTCAAGGTCCGTTACAAGATTCAAGTGCGCTTCATCACATCACCATATTAATGTTTGGCGCAGCCATTATCAAGGTAATATTCAAAAAGTGATTTACTGGTTTGTCCAACGGTCTCTCTCTCCACACGCTGGCTTGCTTGATGAGTGAGCGATGCTCCTGCATCAATAGGCCAAATAGAATGTGTACTCCTTTATTAGACCTTTCTGAAAGGAAAGTGAGCATCCCCAAACATAGATCGTATGCAAAAGTGATTCCCTTGGGAATTTGACGTATCAACTAACCACATCAGGGCCCATAAACCTTTTGGTGTTTCATCTTCTGGGGTTACAGTTTTGGATGTTTAGGGTTCTCTCATTAATGCTTTATCTTAAAAACACCTTCGTGACCTCATTGTAATCATTTGTTTGAAAATGAGTATAGCCATCACATCTATTCTCAGAGATAAGCTACCACCATTTTAGTAAGTCTATTACGCTTTACATTTTTACAGTTCATGTACATTTCATTCAATAATAGAAATTGAGTATTATTGTACCTCTATGTTTTTTTTCATATCATTCCCTCTTAAATATGAATCATAGATTGCAACATATGTGTATGATCACCAGGTTGTGACATTGTGATATGATTGTCACAATGTGACACAAGGTTGTATTGGATTGCATCACAATCTCATGTTGGTGAAGCGTTATGTTCAAATGCAACATCTATATATGTTCATCAGATTTTGATGTCAAGTTATGTTCATCATAGTGCGATGTCAATTTGTTTTTATCACATTGCAACATGAGGTTATGTTAGTGACATTGCAATGTTGACACAGTGCGAAAATAAAGTTTTGACCTAATTTTTTGAAAAAAATTATAATAATCTAAGCAATTTTTTATTAGTTTAATTTTCATAATTTTTATATTTAAAAACTAAATATTTTGTCATTATTTTTTAAATTGTAATTAATATATAAATAAATAATTTATTTATATTAAATTTATAATAAAAAATATATTTGTATTTATCTAATCTAAAATATTAAAATAATAAATTTATTTCTACTACACAACAATTGAATTATTAAAATTAAAATTTTTATTATTTAAAATTGAATTTATTAAAAATAAAAACATTGAAAACATATATATAAGAGTTAAAATAATTTGATCTTAAAACTATCCTTATTACAAAATATACCAATTTGTTTCTCATTTGTTTTGAATTGAAATATATATAAATAAATTGTAATTAATATATAAATAAATAATTTATTTATATTAAATTTATAATAAAAAATATATTTGTATTTATCTAATCTAAAATATTAAAATAATAAATTTATTTCTACTACACAACAATTGAATTATTAAAATTCAAATTTTTATTATATAAAATTGAATTTATTAAAAATAAAAACTTTGAAAACATATATATAAGAGTTAAAATAATTTGATCTTAAAACTATCCTTATTACAAAATATACCAATTTGTTTCTCATTTGTTTTGAATTGAAATATATATATAT
>ML779752.1:1737654-1748353 GCA_009831015.1 Picea engelmannii | reverse complement strand
TTGAAAAATGTTTTTTTATAATGATAAGTAATTTTTTTTATTACATACAAGTTAATAAAAATAAATTATTTATAAATTAAAAAACAAAAAAAATTGGTTATTATTCGAAGCTTTTTCTTTCTACAAAATAAGAAAAAAATTACATTCGCTTATTAGCTTTAGTAAATTTAAGAGAGCAAGATTTAAAATACTTTAAAAGAATTATTTATAATTCATACAAGATAAAAGATTAAAATTGTTTTTCTTTGGATGTGAACAACTTATATTAAAAAAATTAATCTATTCTCAAATTATTTATTTAATAACACTTATATTTATATTTATAATGTGAACAATTTACATTAGAAAAATTTAATCTTATTCTTAAATTACTTATTACTTATTTAATAGTATTTTTATTTACATTTATAAGTTAGAAGAATGCTTGGAAAAAGAAGGTTGTGTCAGCTCTACTCTCACTAGTATAGTCATTAATCTTCTTCTTTATGTCAATGATATCGTTCTTATGGAAAGGAGTCCCCATGATCTTGAAAACCAGCTAAGAATCCTCAAGGATTTTTGCTCCAATATGGGTATGACTGTTAATACTGATAAGACTAAGGTCATGATTATTAAATCCAATAAGATCCCTTATGATACGTTTGTATATGACAACAACAACTTAGAGGAAGTAAATTCATACAAATATCTTGGAATTGATATTCACGACAATCTCAATTGGAATTATAGTATTGAGAAAAGGATTATTGGGGGATGGAAAGCTTATTATGGGTTTGAAAAGAATTGTAAATCAGTTGATCTTTGGAGTTGGGATAATAAGAAACTCTTCTTTGAGACTCTTGTTACACCTGTTATTCTTTATGGATGTGAAGTCTGGGGTTGTAGTATCTCTCGTGAATTCTAGAGAAAGATAGAGAAAATACAAAAAAAAATTATAACCTATAATCTCAAAATTAAAGGAAATACGCCCTATCCCATCCTCCTTGTAGAAACAAGCCTATCCCCCATTAAGAGCATGGCTATGACTAGATACCTAATGTATAAAAACAAGTTAAAGAACATGGAAGACAAGAGGCTACCTAAAATTGCTTCAAAATCAAGTCATAACCACCATAAACTCAAGCAAGAATGACATAAATATGCCCGGTCTTGGCTAAACTATTGGGGAATCATGGAAGAAACCATTTTGTAGAATAAAGATACTATTAAAAAAAACGTCAAATCAAAATTTAAGGAAAAAATGTTGTGTGATAAAGAGTTAGAGGAAAAAAGAAAATTAAGGTATTATAAAAATGTAATCAACCCTAATCTAGAAGATCAAAATTATCTATCTGTTTTGCCAAGTGTAAAGAAAAAAATAAGCATTTCTAAGATAAGAACAAATTCTCATGAGCTCCATAGTCAAACTGGGTGTTTGTCAATTCCTAAAACCCCATGGGATGAAAGAGTGTGTCACCTTTGTAACACTAAGAAGGTTGAATATAAAAAACACTTTCTCGGATTGTCTAGCCTATACCCATATTCAATCTCATTTTCAAAATATTGATCACACTACTAACCTTCCTAACCTCTTAACTCAACAAAAGTATGGTGATCTTGGAAAGCTTCTCTTAATGCTTTTAGAGCACAGAAACAAAATTCTAAAGAATCACAAGTAATCACTTACCCTCTTAAGGTCTGATAGACCAATTATGTCTTAGTGGATGTTAATCATCATCATCATCATCATAATGAATTATTTATCTCATAGTACTTTTATTTACATTTATAATGAATTAATTTAGAAAGGCTAAAACAAATTGAATAACCTTCTTTAAGTTATTAAAATTTAGAATAAATTTTATAAATAAAACAATTGATTTTTCTTTATTAAAATATATAAATCAAAATTAATCTCAATAAATATTATCATTATTACTAAATTACTTATTATAATATTATTATTAAATAATATATCTAAACCCTTTTTCAATGTAATTATTAAATTTTTATATTTTATAATTTTTATATTTATTTCAATTTAATTATTGAATATTTGTATTTAATAATTAAAATTGTTTTATAATTAAAGGTTACTTTTTCAAATCAAATTTCGTTCTCAGTTGTCCATAAAAGATTCGTGTATATATCTACTATTGAAAATATTGTAGATATATATTTATTTTTATAAATTTAAGGTATTGAGTGATATTATATAAGTTGCAAATATGTGATAATTACGCCGAAAGGCGTATACCTATTGACAATGGGCACAATTAATAATCTTTTAATCTTATTTAACCTTAAACTCTAATCTGATGGCTATGCATTGAAGATGCTAGCATATTCTTAGTCGTCCTCCAAAATCAATGGATCGGATTTATTGTTCATAACTTTCTTGCATTTATCAAAGCATCCGTTAACATGTTTACTTTTTCACATTTACCTAATCATATTAAGAAATTACTATCCAGCCATATAATTGCCACGTTTAATTGATTACCAATAATTAAAATCTATAAAACTTTTTTCATACCACGTTTGAATTATTACCAGGGACTGCTTCATCTTCATTGCCACGGATCCCATGTATGTGAATTGTGATGCCACGTTCTGCGTGCGTTTCTGGAGAGCCGACAGGTGGAGCGCAGAGTCGGCAGGTCAGGAAGGTGAAGAGCGCAGAGTCGGATCCTCCAGGAAGGTGAAGAGCCGCCGGGAAGGTGAAGAGCAGAGTCGGATCCGAACTTGCCATTGCTTAAATACATTGGTTGTTGGAAAATTTTCATTTACTCTTCCATTAGGGTTCGATTTTGAATGATTGTAAAAAATTAAAAAATTACATAAATGTTTACTTTTTATAGCCGATACCTTTCGGCGTTCTCAGCCACGAGTTAGCGGCTGTGCTAGTGATTAAATATATGAATGTGTATACAAGGAAATATTAAAAATATAACTATATTTAATTTAAGAAAAAGAAATTATGATAAAAAATTTAAAAGATAAATTTTAAATTTTAAATATTACAATAAGGCAATTAATGTTGTAATTGAAAATGTGGAAAACACAATCACACAAAATATAAAAGACACAGTGGTTCACCCAAAAGTTGGGCTACGTCCACCAAGTAGAGGTATCGGTTGTCTTATTATTCAGATCAAGGAGATTACAGTAGCTCACTCACCCTCCTCTCTCCCTCATGTCTGCCTCTACGGGCTTACATAAATACATTTACACAGGAAATTGAAAATGAATGCGCTCCTATCCTTGGTGGCATTTAGTTAAAACAAATTCGGAATAATAGGATCTAGAATCCTAATCTTGGGAGTTTTTTGTTACCGTTTAACAATCTCCGCCTTGACAACAATTAACCTAATACCTTGCTCCTTCTTTTTTTCATCACCTTTTCTGCAAGCCAAGAGAATCCAAGCACCATCGTAGCTTCTCTAATAGTACTAGTTTTGTTAACATGTCTGCACAGTTCTCTTTTGTATGAACTTTCTCAAGAGAGACTCTATGTTCATCGATGACCTGTCTTACAAAATGGTACTTGATAGGTATATCTTTTGTTTTACTATGGTAGGATGGATTCTTAGCCATGTGAATAACACTTTAACTATCACAAAGTAACTTTACTTTGTCCTGCATCCTTCCGAGCTCACCAAACAAACCTTTCAACCAAACTGTCTCTTTGAAAGCATGTGAAGCATCTACATATTCTTCTTCTGTAGTGGATAAAGCAACAATGTTCTGTAACTTTGACATCCAACTAATCGCTCCACCTGTAAGAGTAAATACATACCCTGAAGTCGACCTTCTCTTGTCCAAATCACCTGCAAAATCAGAATCAACATATCCATAGACTCATTAACAACCAATGCTATAGGTGATACAATAATCACTTGTGCCCCTCATATACCGAAGAACCCATTTCACTACTATCCTTGTGCCCCTCATATGCTGACAACCCCAATTGCATGTGAAATGCCTCGCCTTGTAGTAACCATCATATACGTTAGACTTACTACTGCATTAGCATATGGTATTCGAGACATATATTCCTTTTCTTATTTTGTACTAGGACACAAAATTGAAGAAATCTTAAAATGGGAAGCCAAAGGGATTGATATTGGTTTCACATCATTCATACCAAACCTCAAAAGTATCTTCTCAACATACTTATGTTGTGACAACCAAAGATTACCATTCCTCATGTCTCTGAATATCTCCATGCCCAAAATCTTCCTTGTTTCTCCTACATCTTTCATATTGAACGACCTGGCCATCTGAGCCTTTAACCTGTTGATCTCAGTTATGCTTTTTCTTGGTAAAATCATATAATCAACATACAATACTAAGATAATGAATATGTCATTATTCAATTTCTTAAAGTAGACACAATGATCATACTCACTCCTTGTATAATAATGGCTCACCATGAAAGAGTCAAATTTCTTGTACCATTGTTTGGGCGACTGCCTCAGACCATACAATGATTTCTTGAGCTTGCAAACAAATTTCTTGCTGCAATTCTGAACGAACCCTTCAGGTTGTTCCATGTAAATTTCTTCATCCAAATCTCTATGTAAGAAATAATTTTTAACATCTAGTTGCTCCAACTCCAAATCAAGCAATGCAACTAATGCTAACACAATTTGAATTTAAATAGTCTTTACAACTGGTGAAAAAATCTCATGAAAGTCAATACCTTCTTTCTGACAATATCCTTTCGCAACCCACCTTGCTTTGTACCTTTCCACCTTATCATCAACACCCTTCTTCAGCTTGTAGACCCACTTGCAACCTCTGTTTTTTTGTCTCTTGGAAGTTCTACCAGGTCCCATGTGGCATTCCTCTCTAATGACTTCATTTCATCGTTCATTTCTTATTTCCATTTATCATTGTTAGAACCCTTCACAACTTCTTGATAGCACACAGGTTCGTCATCATTAGTACTTAAAGAAACTGATGAAAAAAAATCATCATACCTTCTTGGAGGAACTCTAACCCATGTATACCTCCTTAGGGAAGTTTGTGGTTCATCCACAATATGTTGAATGTCATCATCATCCATGTTTTCCTCTATAGAAGCTTCTTCATGAACATATTTAGAAAATTCTTCATGTTCACTTTCATCTGTATTTGAACTAGTTTCAAATTGAATCTGTTGATACTTACACACTTCTTCCTATTTCATTTGAACATCTACATCTGATTTGATGAGAGATGGTTAATCAAATATTACATCTTTGTTAATGGTGATCTTGTGGGTGGTAGGATCCCACAACATGTACCCCTTAATACCATCACCATATCCAAGAAATATAAGCCTTTTTTTATTTTGGATCTAATTTAGCACATTGATGTTTCATAATTAGAGCATAGGCTTCACAACCAAAAACTTTAAGATTAGAATAATTACAAGGATGACCTATCCATACCTCTTCTGGAAGTTTTCACTCTATTGTTGTTGATGGTGATTGATTCACCAGATAACAAGTTGTAGTCACTACATCTGCCCACAATTCCTGCTGCAAATTGGTGTTACTATGCATACTCCTTGCTCTTTCTAGAAGAGTCATGTTCATGCGTTCAACAACTCCATTTTGTTGAGGAGTATAGGAAGTGTTTTTATGCTTATCAATCCCAAACTCTTTGCAATAGTTCTCAAATTTCATTGACGTAAATTCACCACCATTATCAGTTCTTAAACATGTAATGGATATACCAGTGCTCTTTTCCACTAAAGCTCAAAACTTCTTGAAAAATGTAAATACATAAGCCTTACTTTTCAACATATAGACCCAAACCTTTCTAGATAAATCATCTATAAAAGTTACAAAATATGATGATCCTCCATATGAAATAGTAGGGAATGGTCCCTAAACATCAGAATGGATATAATAAAGGATTCCTTCATTGGTGTGTCTTCCATTTTTAAATCTCTACCTATTATGTTTTCCATAAATACAGTGCTTGCATAAATCTAATTTTAAATACTTGAGAATAGGAAGTAACTTGTGATCAGATAATACCTTTAATCCTTGTTCACTCATATGGCCCAACCATTGATGCCACAATCGAACATAATCACTTTATTTCTTAGATACTTATGTCGCATGATCTGACTCAGTTCTTCCTTCTAACAGGAACAAATTACCAACCTTCTTCGCTTTCATAACCAATAGGATTCCTTTGTAGACTTTCATAACTCCACCTTGAACAATACTCTTATATCCTCCAGTTTCTAAGACTCCCAAATAAATTAGATTCTTCCTAAGCTCATGTACATGTCTCACATCAGTTAATATTTTAATAGTTCCATCAAACATCTTAATTCGAATGCTACCAATTCCCACAAATTTACATGAGATATCATTTCCCATGTAAACTATTCCATCATCTATAGACTGGTAAGCAATAAACCAATGTCTATGAAGACACATGCGATTTGAAGCACCATAATATAATAACCATTTTTTATCATGACATGAACCAATACTAATTGATAAAACTTCATCAGTCATACCTTAACCTATTGTTGAACCTATTTCAGTTGCATTTGATTCCTTCATCTATTTTGGAGAGTCTTCTTTAGAGGCTTGTTGCCGCTTCCAACAATGCATCTTCATGTGTCCATATTTGCCACAAAACCATCACTTAAGTTTGTTCTTTTTTCCCTTCCACTTTAACCGAGAGAAATCCCTCTGACCATGTCCTCTTTATTTAGGTCTGCCTCTGACCATCATCACCTCAGATGTAGAGGTTTCTAGATTGCATTTCTTCCTTGTTTCCTCGGACAATAAAGCTCCAACAATATCATCAAACTCAATATTTTTTGTTGAACTTAAACTAATAGAGGTAACAAAGTGATCCCATGACGCGGGAAAATAACACAATAATGTAATTGCCTTATCTTCAGATTCAAACTTCACTCCCATGCTAGTCAACTGAAGTAAGAGAGTATTAAAAGTATTTAAATGATCAACTATTTTCGTACCTTCCTTTATGCGCAAACTGTACAATTGTCTTTTCAGGAAGATCCTATTCGTCAAGGATTTCGTCATGTACATGCTTTCCATCTTCATCCATAAACCAACTATTGTCTTCTCCGAGACAATATTGAACAAAACATCGTCGGTCAAACACAGGCATATGGCACTCAGTGCTCTCGCATTCATCTCATACCAATCATCATCTGTTATGGTCGCGGGTTTCTTTTCTTTTCCCAAAAGCGCCTTCACCATGCCTTGTTGCACGAGAAGATTGTGCATCTTAACCTTCTAGATCTCGAAATTGTTCTTTCCATTGAAATTCTCAATTTCAAACTTAGCACTCTGCGTCTTTTCCATTAGAGGAAACATTCCAAAAAACACCACTGCTTATAATAACCAAGGCCCTTTGAAAAAAAAATATCTGTGGAGGAATGATGGTAAAAAAAAAACTCCAAAAGGTTTAGTAAATTTTTTTAGTGAAAACCTTTTAAAACATCCATTTTTTGTTATATGGATACAATTTAATATTGATTCAACCTTTTACCTTTCCACCCTTACAATATTTAATATCATAAAATTGTAAAAAACTTCATACTTTAATCTTTTTCAAAGAAGAACATACAAAAATATCCTTCATACCTTAACCTCAATACCTCGAAATTTCTTTTCAAAGAAATTCGTGACCTTTGTTTAAAATAAAAAATGAAGGAGTCATCGTCGCACCTCCCGATGTAGTTGGACTGCGACAATTTGGAAATGTTCTTGTGCGTGAAATGTGAACTAGTGGTCGTCGCGAACTTCGAGAGGAGATATCCATGGCTATTTGGAGATCGATGCATGCGATTCATACAACATCAAGAAAAATGCTCCACGGATTTCCGAAGCTTATGCTTAATATTTCCAATAGATCTCGCCCCTCCTCCGAAGGATGACGCCTGCAATGTCTCCCTCAATTCACGATCTTGCAACAAAACTAGCTTGCTAGTCTCACCAATCTTTAACCAGAAACACTTTGATACCATTTGTTGTAATTGCAAATGTGGAAAACACAATCACACAGAATATAAAAGACACAGAGATTTACGTGGTTCACCCAAACGTTGGGCTACTTCCACAAAGTAGAGGTATCAATTGTCTTATTATTCAGATCAAGGAGATTACAACAGGTCACTCACCCTCCTCTCTCTCTCATGTTTGCCTCTACAATCATAAATACATTTACACAGGAAACTGAAAATGAATGCGCTCCTATCCTTGGTCTCATTTAGTTAAAACCAATTCGGGATAATAGGATCTAAAATCCTAATCTTGGGAGTTTGTTGTCACTGTTTAACAATAAACCCCAATCTAAAAATAAAATAGTGGAGAGTATACATAGTGTATACACATCAAAATTGTTCTATATATTTCTATTATTCAATTACAGACATATTTATACATGAATATTTTCCTCAACAACATAACAGATTCATGAGGGAATCTCTCAACCACACACACATAGTAGTTGGAGAATATCTCCCACAATTAACTAGATCTTTAAAGTAAGCATTAATTCTAACATCCTCCCTTAATGCTTACATCACAAACAACAATAATGAAATCACATAAAAATATTTCTGGACTTTGATCTCTTTCTACTCTCGTCTTCATTACCATTTCTACTCAATCTGAAATCTCATAGACTATGCTCTTTCTCAAGCATCAACTTGGACCTACCACTCGATCCATTTAAGATACAATTTCTTTTGACCATCAATGATGTATTTGTATGATCGACCACTCTTGACATAAATCAAAGAATAGTTTAGATAGTCAATCATTGTATTGACATACTTTCATCAGTTGAAGTACATGGTCTGTCATTGTATTCACTAGTTATCTAAAAAAGAAACGCACAAACACAAACGCACAAAAATAGCATGTAACTGTTATTCTTGAAGCATCAAAGAACAACAAGAAACACCAACTTATAAGAGACTGTAGACGTAATCAAATCAGTGATATGTTCTTATGACACCGAAGTATGTACTAACCATCCACTTAAACTATCTTACTATGTTCCATAAGAGGTTCTTCATTATATATTATATAATTTTACAAATTAGAGTAATGCAAATACATTTATTACATTAAAAAATATTAGCTAGTAATTAATATCGCTTTTGTTATCTTTGGCACGTAAATCTTTCGGGCTAGGGTATTTCAAAGAAATTGAAAATGTGAGCACATCGAACAATAGAGGCGGTTTCACAATTTCCTTGCAAATATCTCCCTCCACGTTCTGCACAATCCAACACAAGCTGCAAGGAACATAAAGCCACAAAAATTATTTTCATCGTGGTTGAATGCAACGCATTTTGGCTTTCTTCCCATGAGATAACAATATTCTTTGCATCCCAGGTATACAAAACAAGTCAATACTTCTCGATATCGTTGTGTCATGTAGTAAATCTACAGTGAGGGCGCATGAATCACACATATATGATAATGGCCTAGATACACAAATGAGATTTAATAACCGAAATAGAGACATCTAGAATTTGCAATCAGTTTTCCTTCACGAATTTCTGGTTCTCTTCAAATACACTGCAGGAAGCTATAACAAGTCGGCTCTGAGCTCACAAAACTCTCTTAACTAAAAACTATCTACTCTCACAACGTAATCCTACTCATACAATGGATTAGAAACTTACATCTTTCTCATTTTCCTTGTCCTTCCCATGAAGGAGTTAAGCTAAGACAAGCTCTCATACCAAGATAAAATAGTGGAGAGAAAACATATTGTATACAAACCAAAACTATTTCACTTATTTTTATTATTCAACAACACACATATTTTTATATATGAAGTTTTCCCTCAACAACATAACAGTTTTATGAGGGAATCTCTCAACCACTTACACATAAATAAGATCTCATAGTTGGAGAAGATCTCTCACAACTAACTAGATCTAACAAACCAATGTCTAAATTAACCATTAATTCTAACATTTAAAAGATAAAAAATAGCTCTCACAAGCTCTAAAATAAATCTTGATATTGTATAATTCCTAAAACATGCTAATTTTAAACCAAACGAAGTAATTTCTTACCTTTTTTAAGGTAGAATAGAACAAATTTAAACTCACTAAACATTTATTACCATCTTTAAAAGAATATAGATTTTGATATTAATAGATGTGCATCATCATCATCATTTTAAAGATATATAGATTTTCATATTAATATTAACAGGTGTTCATCATAGTAGTCATCATCTTTAAAGATATATAGATTTTCATATTAATAGATGTTCATTAACATTGTTTTTAAGGATATGTAGATTTTCATATTAATAGACAATTATTATCATCTTCATTTTTTAAAGTATTTCATATTAATAAACTTCCATCATCATTTTTAAAGGTAGATAGATTTTCATATTTATAAATGTTCCTTATTATTTTTAACAAATAATATAAATATAAAAAAAACAATAGATTTTGATATTTATAAATATAAAAAAAAAAACAATAGATTTTGATATTTATAGACAATTTATATTATAAATTCCCTATTTATGCCTCCCCCCTCCCACCCTCTATAGAGGAATATAAATTCCATATTTATGCCGCCCCCCTCCCACCCTCTATAGAGGGTGGGAGGGGGTCGCATAAATAGGGAATTTATATTATAAATTCCCTATTTATGCCCCCCCCAGGGCGCATAAATAGGGAATTTATATTGGG
>ML779752.1:1711282-1737359 GCA_009831015.1 Picea engelmannii | reverse complement strand
CACCCTAGGGAATTTATAATATAAATTCCCTATTTATGCCGCCCCCCCTCCCACCCTCTATAGAGGAATATAAATTCCCTATTTATGCCCCCCCCTCCCACCCTAGGGGGGGGCATAAATAGGGAATTTATAATATAAATTCCCTATTTATGGCCCCCTCCCACCCTCTATAGAGGGTGGGAGGGGGGGGCATAAATAGGGAATTTATAATATAGAGGGTGGGAGGGGACGGCATAAATAGGGAATTTATAATATAAATTCCTCCCACCCTCTATAGAGGGTGGGAGGGGGGGGCATAAATAGGGAATTTATAATATAGAGGGTGGGAGGGGACGGCATAAATAGGGAATTTATAATATAAATTCCCTATTTATATTATAAATTCCAAAAACAATCTATTGTTAATATTATTATTTATATTATTGTTAATAATGTTTTTTAAAATATTATAAATAGAAAAAAACAATCTTTATAGAATTTTAAATTGAATCACATTTATAATAGTAATAAATTAAATTAAGAAAAAACAAATGAATAACATTTGTAAAATTTATAACTTAAATTAATCAATCATAATTTAAAAAAAAAACAATAACTATATAATCCTAGTGCCTAGGTTATGAATCCTAGTGCCTGCCGTTCCCATCTAACACAGAAGGGTGGGGTGTAAATCCTAGAATAAGAAAGTGATAAACAATAGTCCCCGTTGGATATGAAACTGAAGGTTAGGAGCAAAGCGGTTGGTAACGGTAAAAGCAAATAGGCAAGATACGACTGGTCATAGTGCCGACCCAAGCACAAACATCTCCTCATAAGGACCAGGCAGGACCCCCCACCCACTAAGCAAGCAGCCGCGGTGTTCAACAACTTTCGTGATGCAGCAGCAGTTCAAGATAAAGAGAAAATAAAGCAGGCAGACATTAACTGAAAAAGGCGGGTAGGTCTATTCCTAGCAATGGAGTTGGTTCTAATTAATGAAGAGTATTGGCCCTGAAATCCAAGTTAATGGTGTGACCCATAAGAATTCCCAATGTATAATAGACTAGTGCTTGCTGTATCCCCGATTCCTAGCTTCAACAATATTATAAATTCCCTATTTATATTATAAATTCCAAAAACAATCTATTGTTAATATTATTATTTATATTATTGTTAATAATGTTTTTTAAAATATTATAAATAGAAAAAAACAATCTTTATAGAATTTTAAATTGAATCACATTTATAATATTAATAAATTAAATTAAGAAAAAACAAATGAATAACATTTGTAAAATTTATAACTTAAATTAATCAATCATAATTTAAAAAAAACCAATAACTATATAATAAAATAAACCAATATGCCCCGGATGGGGTGACACGCGACACTCCTGTGACATCGGGCTTAGCACTAAGCCATGGCATAAATGTCGATGGCTGCCACCCACAAGCCTGCATTTACGATGGTGGACGGCCATAGCAGCAACTATACGACGGAGGGACACCTCCCTCGCGCGATCACTCTCGCTCACAGTGCACTCAGCATGACAGGGTTTAAGGGGGCTCAGGTGACTTCGACCTCTAGTAATTTGCTTTCTTATGTTCCTGGACAGAGTGGGTCTGCTCCTGCTTTGGCTCTCCTCTTCGCATGGGCGCGCTGGTGCAGTCTTGTACCCCTCTCGTCCTGGCGCACTCCCATCTCGTTGCATTTTGGTGAGGAAATTCTTGGCATTTTGCTTTTTTATGTGCCTGGACAGAGTCGGTCTGCTCTTGCTCCAACTCTCCTCTTCTTCTGGGAGCCCTGGTGCAACCCGACATCCTTCTCATCTAGGCTTATTCACTTCTCGATGCAACCCCTCTGTACAATCATCTTTCCCCCGACAACTATGGCCAGAAAGTGGGGCAGGCCTTGCCGTGGCTTGGCCTGGTACGCCCACAAGGCGCAGCGGCAAAGGAAAGAAAAGTTGGAACGTGCTCTGGCAATGGTGACCTCCATTCTCCTGAAGAAGGCTCGGGCTGAGAAATTGGCGTTGCTCGCCATCATTGCGGAGACGAGAGCCGGTTGCAGCAGCGAAGCCACGACAATTAACCTGGGAGACAGGCAGAAGGATGGGGCCGAGGACGCGTTTTGCACCTGTTACGTGGAAGAAGATCCGTTCATGGAGGACCTGTCGATTACCCAGGAGCCTCGTGCCATGGAGGCGACTCACCGAGATGAAAGCGACCCAAAATTCGCTCTAGCATATGATATCCCAGGCTGCATTGTTGAGGAAATTCCCTGGCCGGGTGACTACAGCCCCACCAGCCATGAGATGCAGCTAACCAGAGCTGATGTGAATGTGGACAACAATCGCTCGGTGAGGAAGGATGAAGTGGATGGTGCAGAGCAGATAGAGCTTGACGCTGGAATTGGAGCGACTGTGGAATTGAGGGATGTCTCCCTCAATGACGTGGGTGATGGTTTGCATGGCTCTCTCCTCCATGCAGAGCATCTGGCTCTGGTGTTCGAACTCTGAGGCCACATGCCGGACCTGGAGCATAGAGCCCTTCTCATTGGCCAACGTCTGGACCTGCTTCTTGACGTGTAATCCAATGTTCCAGCTAAGCGGAAGTGCCCTCTCTGCGCGCAGGCATTTTCCATCCCGACTGGGTCCACGTGGCAGTCAAACAAGGGCGACAAGTCACCTGGTATCTAGGTCTTTATTCTTTTCTTGGTTCTTAGTTTTATCATGTTACTGTTTTATGCCCATTTGGACTATGGCCATCTGTCCTGGTTTCCTCCGGGCAGGACAGATGCTACTTTGTTTCCTGTTTTATCATGCTACTGTTACATGCTCTCCACTTATGCCGGTTTCCGGTAATCGACAGCATTTTTGGGTGACTCAGACCTATATCACTCTATATTTTGTCAAAGTTTCTTCGATAATTTAATATAGCAGGTTCCACTTTTAAAAAAAAATAAAAAAAAATAAATAAACCAATTTAAATCCAAATTATTTTATAAACAACATTATGTTTATATTTCTTTTTAACTATCTAGATGTTTATTAAATGTGGATTAAGATACATTTATTAATCTAATTAATAAATTTAAATAATTATAATAAATCATTTAAAACATTAAATATTTATATGTTTAAGGAAAATTTATCAATTTTATATGAATAATTTAATAACAAAAAAAATATAAATATATGTCAATAACCTATCAATTTAACACATTAAGTAATATTATATAAAATATAATTGTGGTGGTAGATTTTAATAAGTTTTAATAATTATAATAAATGGTTTTAAAGATATATTTCTGTCTTATTGCTCTGTAAAAATGATTGGTTGATGTTTAATTAATTTAATTATATAACATAAAAGAAAATAAAAGTAAAATTAAAAAGAAGTATAATAAATTATAACAAAATGTGACAATAACGTCACGATTTCACTAGGAATATGAAATTGAAATCGATGCTGTCTTGAAATTGAAATTTGTTTGTTACATTTTTGGTGAGGGTAGTTGTTTCTACGATTCGAAGTTTTATCAATGATTTTTTATTTTATTTTTAAGAAATGTAAGGTGTTTCAAAGTTTGTCAAAAGTAAGATTTTATACACAAAGTTTTCAATATAAAGATGGAATTCCGTATTGAATTTAAAACCAATTTTATCCACATAAATCTTACGATACGATACCCCTTATCTCAGTCCATTGAAAATCATAATTGGATTCCTTCAATTATGGTTCATAACTGGATTCTTTCCATTATGATGAAGTATTTAGTAATACTTTGAACTGAATTTGGTTTTGTCATACTTTTCTGAGTGCGTGGACAGTGTAGAAATCGAAAAACCGAGGTAACGCTGACGGCATGTCTATGACGACATATAATCCAAGATCGCCACGTCATGGATGATGCAAATTCACATTTCCAGTCTTTTGGTGAATAATTTCAGTGTTCAAAACAGTTTTGTTTGGCCCACCGTCCTTTTATATTTTCACCAACCGTGAACCCGAAAGCCTTATATTCTACATTCCTCCACACACTAATGTGACATATTCCTTATCCTCCTACGCTTAATTTGCCATTTTGTTAAATCATCGGCCACTACGGTCGTTACTCGCTGTAAATTAATATTCTGTTGTCGTAAAGAGCATTTCAGTGGGTCAAATGGTTAAAAACATGTGTTATTTCTGGGCAGGTTACAGGTTCAAAACCGACGGTGTAGGGATGCTCATATTAACCCCTTTAACAATGCTGGAAGGATAGACGACCCCTAAGATAAAGAGCTCACAGGTTTCTACACTTGTAGTTTACACATGTTGTTCGGAATAGATCTAGATTGTTCTCCATCAGGTTTTCAATGGGATTCGATTGGATTACGTGCCGGCTTTGCCTCTGAAGTTTGGTCGCTGCAGCAACTGGAAGGATGTTCTTCATATGAATAGAAATGATGTAGTTGGTTTATCCATTTGACATTATAGATCCATTTATCTTGGATAGAGAAAGTATTATGAGGGTTTGAAAATCTAGTGAGTATTATGAAAGTTTGAAAAAAATTATATATGAATAAAAATGATGTAGTTGGTTTTGATTCAGTTTTAGTTTGGAAAGGTAATAAAGACATATAATAAAAGTAAAATATGCATAATTAAATTTTGAAATTGTTTCATGTGAATTGAGCTAATTAAACCTTGATGTGGAGGATAATCATTCTTCCTATTAAGTTTAAGCTAAACACAATTGAAAAAACTTTCAAATTCATAATATTTTACTAAAATCTTAATCTATATTATAAAAAAATTAGTAGTATTTTTTTAATTATTTTTCTTTTATTAATATTAGATTTTTTTTTAAATTTAATAGATTATTATTTTATTGAAATTTCATGATAAAAAAAACATACCATCATTACTAAATTTTGAAACTCATTTTTTTTTTAAATGATGTATTATAGTGTAACATCCATAAATAATAATTACTAAAAATTCAAATTGATAAATAATAATTACTAAAAATTTAATTTCTTACGTAATTAAACATTTTTCATGTAAACAAAATTTATAAAATTCACAAAATTTTTATTATATAAATTCACATGGTTTCAAATAAATTCTAAAAAAATAAATAATCACAAGAAAAATAAAATCACATACAAATAAAGATAACCTATAACTTTTATTAAAATTAAAAATATTAACTCAAATTTATTTCAACAATTTGAAATTGTTATATAAAATATGTATGTAAATTTTCAATAATATAGAATTTGACAATACATGATATAGCTATCTCTGATAATGTAAACTATAACCTTTACGATAACTCCTAAACTTTAAATACTCTTTTAGGATAACTCCTCAACTTTAAATACTCTACCTTATATCTTTCAAGATTTATTTTTTAAATACTCTACTTTATATGTTTCAAGATTTATTTGTAAATGATTCAACTATGTCTAGGATTTGATTTATGAACAAGAAATTGGTTATGTGAATTATTTTTTTCATAAGTATGTGCTTGAATTTTAATTAGGTTTTTTATTTTTTTTGATTATCAACTTTGTAAGATACTTATATATTTATTTTCCTTAACTATTAAGGAATTTTGATTCAAAATTTATTCTTCTCTTTAAGTGGATTTCCCCATCAAGAGTCCTATTTGGATGGGAAGAATAGTAAAACAAATTTCATATGCAAAAAAAAGATGGAAGTACAATACATACTAGAAATCAATAAGGAAATCCAATTGAACTCTCATGCACATGGGTATGTACAATATATATATCAAAAATTCAATTCCATGTGCATGATTCAAATCTTAAAAATACTTAACCATTCAAGAACATATGGACAAATACATATTTTGATTAAAAATCTCTTATTCTTTTCAATCAAATTGCCCCTATAGAACCACAATTGGATTCCAAGAGTAATAGAACATATATCATATGAAAAACAAACATAGAATCAATAAGGAAATCCAATTGAAATCTCACCCACATGGATATGTACAATAATTGCATAAAAAAGCAATTCCATATGCATGATTCATATCTTAAAAAGACTTAACCAGTCAAGAAAATATGCACAGATTAATATTTTGATTAAAAATCTCTTATTCTTTTCAATCGAATTTCCCATATAAAACCCCAATTGGATGCCAAGAGTTATAAAATGTATATTTTATATGCAAAACAAACATGAAATCACATTGAATACTAAAAATCAATAAAAAAATCCAATTGAAATCTCATGAACATGGCTACATACAATAATTGCATAAAAAACCAATTCCATGTGCATGATTCAAATCTTAAAAACAATATAACCATTCCATAACATATGCACAATGAATCTAGCATAACTAACTTCTAACCATCTACATTTAACATAAATATAATTGCATGTACAATAAATAAATTTTCTATTCATTAAAATAATTGATGGATTAAATAATCATAAAACATTTATACTAGAATAAAGAAAAAAATATTATTTGTATTTATGAGTTGTACACCAAACTAGTTACAAATTACAAATGGACACTTTTCCCACATAAAAAAATTTCTATTGGGATTACTACTTTCAATCTGGATGATGAAACTATAATGTAAAATATAAGATCTCATATTCTAATCACACTCAAAACATCCTTTTAATGAACAACAAACTCATTCCCCACAACTAAAAATGAAACAAGGGATTGATTCTTTTTTGCCATACGATACCTCAAGAAATTCATCCCATATAGTACTCCAATGCATACAAGGGAAAACTAGGTATGTTGATTTCTCTCTGGGTTTCTAAGATGGGAATATTGGCTCAACTATGGTTAATTGTTAACACATACACATGGATTGTTAGGTTGATTTCCTTTCCCAAACATCACATACTCTTTCATCCATAGATTTTCGTTTCCCACCTTACCAAGTACATAAATGCGCACATACACATAATTCTCACCGGCTCATAGGTTTTGCGGGTGCAAGTTGAAGGTAGAGGTAGAGGGAAACCATGGATACATTTTCAATTCTCTACAGTTAGAGAAACATATGGTAGAGAGGTTTAATAGAAAGAATAATGCATAGGAGAAGATACATGCATGTATGAAATTGCAACTCGTATACCTCTGCATTGCATAGACTACATGTTCACTTGCACGTGCACTTTAATTTGGTAACCACACGTGAGGCAATCTTACGAAAACGTGGTATGACAAAACAATCCCATAGGGAGCCATAGGATAAATGTTATTCCCGTACACCATAGAAAAATTTTCGGGTGAAATTAGTTGGCTTGTAAATTTGGTTGGGCGAGTTATTTGCAAAGATGTGGGTTTCACTATACATAGCCCATATTTTTTTTTTTAAATTATATGTACAACCCTTATCCATGGGAATTAATGAGAAGATAGTAGTGGAATCCTTTTTTCCTTGTAAAATTTGAAGTAGATACTTCCATTCACACTATTTTTTTTAGTAATGAAAATTATTTGGATATATTTAGCTTTTTTTAGTAATGAAAATTATTTGGATATATTGCACTCCAATTTATGAGAATGATTATTATTTGGAGGTATTTCACTCAATGGATTTTCAATTTCACTTTGTTTAATTTTTTTATTCTTCTATATTTGTTAGAATGATGTTTTTTCTATTAGCTATTTATTCCACACTTCATGGAATTGGGCATGATAGGGGAATAATTTCATCCCTACTTAAGGACCATGGAAATGGAAATGGAGGTTGGCCCAAAAATTGCATCTCTTCTTCTAATTCATCTTGATTCTTCCTATTTTACTCAACTTCAAACGACACATGTAAGCAAATACAACCATGGGCTCAACCTATCAGTGAAAAAATTAAAGGCTTTGTCCTTCATTTCAAGAGATAGTTTCTTATTTGTTTCTCTTCTTTCTACAAAGGTTGCAACAATGATACTTATTCTCAACACATCAGGGATTTGACAAGGAGGGTTGCAACATCCAATCCATCTTTCATTTGATGAATTCTACATTTTAATTTGGTAAAGAACCCAATTCCTTCCATCTTTGAATCAGATTATCTTCTTTTACCTATATTAAGTAATCTACAACTCTTTGGTTAAATGAACCACTAGTTTCTGAAAGATATAAATTTATTTCTAAAATATCTCTTATCGTTCAATACTTTGTATGTCCAAGGAAAATGTCTTCGTATATTGTGGAGTTTAGTTAATAGGAACCATATATTTGAGTGGTGTAGTTTACATATGGGCCATGGCATTTGGCTTTAAACCCTCCACTAGAAGAAAAATAATTTGAGTGAATATGTTGAGTTAAAATGAATGTGTTAACGTTGTTTGTTCAATAAATTTCTAAGCATCCACATCCTTCACTCTCAAACACATCCTCTTTATGAGTCAAAACCTTCACTCTCATACACATAGCTTCTTATTGAAAAAAAAATATTTTATTTTCTTTACTATTGTGCACTAACTAAGTGGATATAGGTAGCCATAGAGTTTATTTCTTTTTATTCTATGTTCTCTTTTCTTCGATTTCAATGTTTTTTTTCCTAGCCCTAATTTTTAATGGATTTCCATAGAAGGCTAATCATATCAATAATTTGTTTCATCTTCCAAATAAACTTTTGGAAGCTTCTTCAACTTTTTCAAAAAAAAATTAAATACTTATTACAAAATTTGCAAAGATATTTTTGATGAAGATCCAATTCATATCAACCTTTCCAACATAAAGATTTTAGATAAAACTCCTTGCAAATTGTGCACAAAGAATATTCGTCTAGGAGTTTTCGCATGGGGATATTTATGGGAAAAAATACATATGCTTGTATAGACTCAAGGGCATTTTACTAAACGGAATGTTCCCTACTTTCGACAAAAATGCATCTGTGTTCATGCAAAACAATCTTGGAATTCAATGCATTCAAGATGAAACTAAACCCATTAGGGATTACGTGGAAGATTAAAATTAGAGTAATGATAAAATATTTTCGAGTTATAATATGAACTAGAGAAGAATAATACACCCGTTCCTACTATTGAGGATAGACTTCATAGATGAGTGGAAGTGTAATATATTGGGGATAGGTGGGTAAAAATATGTAAAGCTATGTGGAGAAATAAATTCTCTATTAAGTATTGTTTACTAGGAAGGATGACAATTAACCATGTTTATTATGAAAATTAATCAAAATCTGTTAAGGTACAATGGTTTTACTTGGTCCAACTACAAAAGGGTCACAACAAGGTACAAGTTTAAGTTTAGTTGGATCGATTATATGGTCCACAAGAAGACAAGTACTTTTCAGGAAGCTTTGTTGAGTAGATGTGTCGATGGATATGATGGATGGAAATCAACCAAAATATGGTTATTAAGGCTATGATCTCACTTGGTCCAACTACAAAAGGGTCACAACAGGGTACAAGTTTATTTGGATAGATTTTATGGTCCACAAGAAGACACGTACTTTTTTTTTTTCCAATATACTTGTCGATGGATGTGATGAGTTTTGATCATTTTCCTATCTATATATCAATATATATAGATATAAATAGATAGATATTGATACGTATATATATTTATATATGGAAATCCCAAATATTGTAGTTTGGATGGTAATATAGACTTCATTTTTTGGAAAAATGAAATGATGAAACAATCCTTCAAGAATTTGTAGTTGTAGTGTGTTTTAGACCTTTTAGGATTGGGTCCTATGAAAGAATTTACTTTTCAAGGAGATCACTATGGAGAGGAAATTTTCAAGGAGAGAAATAGATGGTCCGAATCATGTCCATAAAAATTGGAATGACATATATTTTTCATAAAAAAATAGCATCTCATTATTATCAAATTAAATCTCAAAATATATAATATAGGGTTTTATCTTCATGTTGAATACCTTTCTCCCAACAAGGGTTTTAAAGAAAAGTATTTTTTTGTTGATGGAAATAACAAGAGGTCCCATATTGTGATTTTAGTCTTCAATGCTCCTTCTTTTATGGCCATAATTATTTTCTTTGGATAATGACTCTTGCTTTTGATAAATATAGTTGAACTCTTTATCATTTCCTTCTTTATGATTTCTCACAACATGGACAAGGTTGTACTTTTCACACCAATTGTCTGAGCTCTTATTTGAAATAAGAACATATTACCTGTAATAGGATCAATAGAAAGTTCCAATGCATTTGTTTATTCAAGTAAGGATAATGGATAATGTCATTTAAAACCTGTCATCAAACGAACATTGAAAAAGGATAGTTCACAGTTGGTTAAGAAATGATCATAAATTCTAATCACTTTAAAAACCACAATATTCACATTATTTGATGTTATTTGATAGAACAGTACAAGAATCAACATCTTGCTAAATGAATTGCTATAGTCAATGTTGTAATCTTGTATCAGGTATGCATTTTTTCAATATAGTGAGAGCAGTATACAAAATCTTACTAAAATATTAATTGTCACAGTTGACATAGTTTGTACAAATGCATCACATTCCTTAACTGGTTCTAGAGGTAGAGGAGGAGGCGGTGGTGCATCATCATGGGGCTCTTATTTTTTTCTTGTACTCTAGAGATAAAGTCTTTGAAACAGACTCAGTATTTTATATGAGAAACATCAACCGATTAATGAATATTCTTTTAGAATAAGAATAATTATTAGAGAAGTTCACTAGAGCTTCCAAAATAATAAAAAAATCATCTTGGATGTCTTCAATAAACTATATACTCCCCAAGGATAGATGTTCATACCAACTCCCTATAGAGTGATGATGCTTGTGGGGAATATATAACATACTCTTGCACTACGGAAATGAATGATTCATGTGACTATTCATTTAGTCATTTGATTCACAGAACATAGTGTAACTATAACAATGTAGAACCATGCACCTCTGTAATGCCCAACAACATTCCTTTACACTATAAAGTTGCATTAAATATGATGAAACAATTAAAAATTAATCTTTCCTTATTTCACTGTAGGAAATATAAATGCACATCCAAGGCAAAGACTTTTGCAAAATTCATAGAAATGTGATAATTTTTCATCCTACCATAATAGTGGAAAAAATAATTTCAATAATCTAATTTATAGTAAAATAATTTTAATAAACAAATATAATAATTGTCAATAGTAGTTGATTTCACTATACCCTTTTTTATTAGTTTTACGGATATATGTAACTCGACAGATGGAATCATCAATAAAGTTCTTGAATTTCAAGAATCTCATGTTATACTTTTTGCTCGATTGTCAAAGATGACTTAACTTTACAATTTAGCATACTAAAATGCAATTCACCAATTGACACAATACTCAACCAATTACAAGAGAAATCGAACCACATATTATAGGCATGAAATATTTAGCATGAGCAAGATGACTTAACTTTACAATTTAGCATACTAAAATGCAATTCACCAAATGACACAATACTCAACCAATTACAAGAGAAATCGAACCACATATTATAGGCATGAAATATTTAGCATGAGAAGTTCACCATGCAGCAAGATACTTTTGTTTGCAACGTGCACATGATAATACACTTGGTTTTATGTATAGCTTAGTGAGAGTGTTTTTTCATTGTAATTGAATTTTCCTTAATTCATTTGCCATCAACCCTCTATTTGAATGACTTTTTGTAATGCCCATATAATTCTAAACATCATTTATTTTCATAAGCAGTTTATTAAGACAACTGAGATAATAATTCCATAGCATAATATTGATTTGAATAACAGATACCTCAATAACTTAGATTTATCAACAAATACTGAATTCATGGAAGAAAGAAATAATTAAATAACTTGACAAAATACCTGGTTCTGATGCTAATTCCTGTTTCCCTTGTTTCCTTGCTGCCTTGCTACACAGTCCAGTCCTATCACAGACACAGAAATTAACTCCCCAAAACTAATGTCCACCCTGCCAACTAGGAAAACCACCTAGCTCCAGGATATCTACGGATATCCTGGCCCCCGTGCCCAAAAATTCTAGCAACTCGGTGCCTCCCTGATCAGTATGTCACAACCAGTAATCTCATGCCTCAATCTGAGCACTCTCGACACAACAAAGCTCTCGCTTTCTGCCGATAGCCAAATAACAGTTCGCAACATCCATTCCTTCCTCCTGCCGAATGGTGCGCACATCCCCCTCTTTTCCCCCCTTATTCCTCCCGACCGACTCACGTATTTACTTCCCAACCACCCTCCATTCCCGTCCTTCATCATGAATTAATGTTTATCTCCTCGGGATTCATGGCCTTCCTTCTCTGGATACGCCACCCTTTTATATCATTTTCATTGATCTTTTTAAATTATATTTCTCAGGTCATTAAATGTGGTCTGTAATTAGAGTATTACTTAGTTAATCACAATCATTTCTTTCAATTAATTTTTCTTTATAATCTTTAAGCATGTATCCAATTAGGGTCGTTACACTTTTTTACATGCAAACTCTTGTTTTATGGATTTCCTTTACTTGGAAGAATTTAGGAATCCATTGTAAGTTTGAGAATGAAACATTTTATTTTCAAGATTTTTTACTTTGCATATTGTGGAAAAAGTAAGTAAATCCAATATTTCCACCAAAATCGTGCTCTGCATCCATCCTATATATCACCTCGTTTGTCAACATATTTCTATTTCATGATCGTTCCATACAAATATGTCTAGGTAAAAAACTAATTTGGGCACTCCTGCTATGGTTTTACATGCTACCAACTATCGAACATATCAAATATTTTCATTACCCTAATAGTTATGTTGATAGGCATACACCTATTTGAAATGGGAACATTTAATGATTTTTTACACCTACTTGAAATGGGCACATTTAATGATTTTTTAATTAGATATATTCTGCTTAGTCTTTGAAAATCAATGAATGAGATTTAATATTCATAACTTCCTAGAACTTTTGAATGCAACAGTTAACCTATATACATTTTCACATTTACTTAATCATGTTAATAAATTATTGTCTAGCCATTTGATTTCCACATTTAGATGATTAGCAAATTTACTTGACATTAAACATTTACTTCACTATTAACCTTTTATCTTTTAAAAAGTTAGATTTATATTTTAGCCATGTATGACCATATCTCCCATATAGCTATGGACGCAACTGTCATATTGGCTACGCATTTCATTTTCTACATGCAAGTAGTGAGGGGTAATGGAGGATGTTCAATGGAAAGTGGAATACCAAGTTTGTTGTCTTTATCGACCCACCTTGCCATGACAATGCAGAAACCCGAATATCTTAAGTTTTTTATGTATTGGGAGACCAAACGTTTGAATGTTTTAATTCCTTCTATTCCAGTGAACTTGCAGATATAAGTTCTGAACCATCATGTTTGTGGATATATTGTGAATATTGTCCCTTGAAAAAACCCAATCATGGTTTATGTATGCATTTTTCATGGTTCACACCCTTGAACCTACCACCATCCAGAAGGAAGAAATAGGTTTTGGTTTTACTGCTTACTGACGAATATAACAAGGTTGCGAAAAGGTATGGCCTTCCTCTCATAGGTTTGGATTATAGGTATGAAATTATGTATGTATGGGTGACTTATAAGCATTGTGTTTTATCCCCTCAACTCCTCTCCTGATTCACCCACCCTACGAGGATTTGGTTGATCATCGACATTCATATGACTATGTAGACCGGTTCATTTCCTATGTAGTTATTGGGCATTCCTTCTCATATCTACAACGTGCAGAAAAAATCTACGCAACACAATTACAAATATTGTGGGCTACAAAAATTTGTTACTCAACTCTTAGAATTTACCGAACAGTTCACAAACTGCACGATTTACTGTGCGTTGTGATAATAATACTAAATAAACAATGTGTTGACACAAAATCAACACGGTGCTATACTTAGCATATAAACTCATAAATACTCATGAGTTTGTCAACACACAACCTACTTGATATATATTAAAAACTTGGGCATTGCGCACTAATATATAATACAAAACTATGTCGAGCTTTGACTCCAACAACTTTTTCAACTTACAAAACATGGAGCTTATGCTCTGAGACTTCTTGAATCTTTACAATTTTTGTTTCTCGCTTACTATCAATTCTTCTCTCTTCTCTCTCTTTTTCTGCATATCGACTTCTTACAGACTCAGACATATATAGATAAAAACTAAGACTTCATGTAGAATATAGTTGAATCAAGCAATTAAGACAACAATAAATATGATTGAATCTCATCTACATAACAGAGATCGAGAAAGATAAAGATCGGCTAATTAAATAACTCCCCTGCTTGCTGACTGGCAACAAATGGAGTTTATGTAAACATAGAGCTCACAAACTTGAAACTTGCAGGATGACTGACTGACTAACTAAGTCGGAGGAGACATAAATATCACCAAATTGTAATTAATATCTCTAACACTCCCCCTTAATTATAAGTAGGTGAGTTCACAAAATATAAAATTTAAATAAAAAATTGAATTGACATGAATTGTCAAATTTCTGCAGTTGCGCCAACTCCTAGACAACTACACAATTTCTGAAATGCATCTCTTGCCAACGATTTTGTAAATTTATATGTGTGACTTGTTCTTCAAACCTGCAAAACTTTAAATAAATTTCTTTGTTATTTATCAATTCTATGATAAAATGATACCTGGTATCAATGTGTTTGGTTTTCTTGTGAAATACATGATTCTTTGATAACATTATGGTTGAATTTTTGTCACAAAATATTGTAGTTGGTCACTGTTATTCCTACAAAAAATATTTTATCATTTTTCTGATCCAAACTTCTTGACAAGTTGCTCTTGTAATTGCAATGTACCTAGCTTCAGATGACGAAAGAGTCACAATGGGTTGCTTCCTTGATTCCCATGATACAATACCTATTCCAAAAATGAAATGTGTACCGACAGGTACTTTTCCTATCATCTATGTTGCCTCCAAAATCACTGTCAGTGTATCCAATAATTTTGAAATCTTCTATAGTAGAATACATAATTCCAAAATCTATAGTTCCATTCACATATCTCGGAATTCTCTTACCTTCCTTCTAATGGAAGATACATAAGACTTCCTACCAACCTTTTAAACAATGTGGGATCCACCTTGGACCCTTCATCTTCCTTACTTATCTTCAATCCTGTTATGATAGGTGTTGGGGATGCTTTGGAATTTATCATGTTGAATCTTTTCAAAATTTCATGCGCATATTTAGATTGTGAAATAAATACACCATCTTTGGACTGGGGAAATTCACTATCCAAAAAATATCTCATAAGCCCCAAATCATTCATTTCAAACTCATCTTTCATGATTGACTTAAATTCTTATATGCCAAAATCACCTGCAAAAATCAAATCATCTACATGTAAGGAAACAATTAACATATTACCTTGTCGATTTGCTTTGATGTACAATTTTGGATCACATTCACTTCTTTGAAATCCATTCTCGGTGAGATATGAATCTATTTGAATGTACCAAGATCTGGGATATTGCTTTAACCCATACAATACCTTCTTGAACCTGTACACTTTGTTTTATTTTCCTGGAATATCATAGCCTTGTGGTTGTTCCACATAATCATTCTCGACTATCTCCCATACATCTTGTCCTCAAAATATTGCCTTCATGGTTAAGGAGCATAAATCATATCTTTTTCACGTGAAAGTGGCAAGTTTCAGATTGAAGTAGAGGCCATAATTTCACTTTACAACAAAGTTTCTACTCTTGAAACTTACTCTAATAAAAAATTCTCTGATAAACCTGTTCTCATAGAATCTACTCTGATCAACCTGCTCTAATACCAAATCTCGTATCTATAGTGCACAAACAAACTCTGCGCAACACAGTTACAAATATCGTGTGCTACAAAGTTTTGTTATTGAACTCTCATAACTTATTATGTAGTTCATAGACTACACGATTTACTGCACATTGTGATAATAACACTAAATAAACAATTTATTGACACAAAATCAACACAGTGCTATACTTAGCATATAAACTCAGAAATACTCATCAATTTGTCAACCAACAAAATACTTGATATATATTAAAAACTTGGGTGTTGCGTGCTAATACATGATACAAATATATGTCGAGCTTCGACTCCAACAACTTCTGCAACTTACAAAACACAGATCTTGTGCTCTAAGACTTATTGACTCCTTATAGTTGTTGCTTCTTTCTTACTATTGAATCTTCTCTCTTCTCTCTCTATTTCGGCATATCGACTTCTTATAGACTCAGACATATATAGATAAAAAGTAAGACTTCCTATAGAAGCTAACTGACTCAAGAAATTAAGACAACAATAAATATGACTAACTCTCATCTGCATAACAGATATTGAGAAAGATAAAAATCGAGTCATTAAATAACTCCCCTGCTTTCTGACTAAAAAAAAAAACCGAGTTTGCATAAAAGTAGATCTCATGAACTTGAAACTTGCAGACTAACTAACTGACTAACTAATTCGATAGAGACGTAAATCTCACTGACTTGTAATTAATATCTCCAAGAGTCCTGATGTGGGGGAAGATGGCAAAGGCTAAATGTATTTCGTATTGTTTGTTTTGGAATTCAATTTGAATATTATTTTTGTGAACATGGGATCGATGAAGGTGTCTTCAAATATTGTGTAGTCCACGTGATTCCAAGAATTGTGTATTTACTCAATTTATTTTAAGATTATCAGGCACAAGATTTTTTTTTGTTAATATGTGAGCATCGAGGGTTCATGTTCAAATTTATAAATAATTCTTCGTTTATATGGTTTATTTCGATGGTTTATGGCACATTCATTTTAACAGTATTGATCTTACTAAAATCTAACTTCACAGTGAATAATAAAATTGTGATAGTCAACCCCTGCATAGAATAAAAAAGTATAATTGTCACTCCACGATGAATAATAAAATTTTAATAGTAGAACTCTTCGTACATTAGTAGTGTGTTGTGTCAATGGTAATGGCGTACAATCAATTGAAAATAGACAACAACAATCCTTTTAATAATAATACGATCTAGCAAGTCAATTTGTTCATGTTGTTCAAGCTATAAATTGTTGTGTCTATGATTTGCTTCAGTTTTCAACCCACATTTAATAATTTCAAGAAATATTACACGAACCTTACTTATAGAAGGGTTAGGGTTTGGAGGTATCAAAAATAATTATTCATTATGGTTATTAGGGTTAGGACTAGCTTAGGATTAGGGTTAGGTTTATAAAATTAAATAATGTCCAATTTAAAATTTTGATGTAATTCTGAACTCCGCTCTAAATAATTCTTTATTTAAGTTTCCATCAATGTCCAATTTAAATTTTTGATGTAATTTTGAATTCTAGTGGCTCACTACCTCTAACTATTTCTTTATTTAAGTATCCATGCATTTTAAGAATTATATTTAAAGTATTTGGATGTATAACTAATCCTAGTATTTTGAACTAACTCTCTAACTAATTCTTACCAGTAATTGTCTTTCTTTCCATGTTGTTTTCCTAATGAAATATCTCCATCATGTTTTTTTTTCCTAATGAAAGAGGAAAGAGTAAAAATATGAATTCAAATTCACCATTGTTCCACCTTGATTTCATTCACCATTATTCCACATTGATTTTAATAAATGTTATGAGATACAAACCAAGATACATCTTCCCAAGTAAAGCCATAAAAATCCTAAATCATTTCATGGCCCACCTTGTTCCCACTGCACCATGTTCCCACTCACCATTCCCATAACTAACTTTGTCTAAGGCTCAGAGATGATGCCCCAATCATTCATCATCCCCAAAAGGTTCCTGGTGGAAGGTGTTCCCTAATGGTTTCAAAGGTCAAGGGGAAAATCAATTAATGAATAGGATGTGGTCCCTATGAATCTAAGGTGGTGCTTCATGGTTTTCATAGGTAATTCATGGGGTGGATCTAATAAATATTTAAAGTCTTTATGAGAATTAGATGTATTTTGAAGACCTTACCATGAGCATTTTGAACTCAAGTACCTTTAATGTCCAATTTAAATCTTCTATGTAATTTTGAACTCTGTCATGATATCTATATATCATACAAAAATTATAAACTCAATTAAATATCATAGATCAAACGAGGTTGAATATAATAGCATTTGAATTTTGTTAAAGAGATCGTTCTATGTCATCGCCTATAAGAATTCATCATCCACAAGTTAAGTGGCTGAGCTAGTGTGTAATACCACAAGTTAGTGTTATCACACAAACCCTCAAGAATAAATCCAATAATCAAGGATTGATATTGTCTCTAACATAAATCCACCAATACATCCTTCAATATGTGCATGAAAGACCTTCAAGCTAGAACATTACCTCAACATGTCCCAAAAACTCAAAGAAGAAAAGTTCAAAATGAGTATGTGATGGCCTCAAAGTCAAGGATTCTCTCCCAAAATGTAAAGTGATGCCAAAAATAAAGATTCCAAAAGTTAGGACGTCTCATCAATTGGACCAATACTTCAAAATCCAATATATATATATATATATATATATATATATATATATATATATAACTTTATTTCCCGTTTCATTTCCCAAAATGTAAAGTGATACCAAAAACAAAGGTTCAAATAGCTAGAACGTCTCATCAATTGGCCCAATACTTCAACATCCAAGTTATATATATAATATGAATTTATTTTCCAAATCACCCAACAACTATGTGAATCTTCCTACTTACTAGAATCATGATCTCCAGGTTCCTTGGGTCTACCTTCAAGTCTATCTTTATCCCTTCCCCTTTTGAGCGTTGGATTCTTATCAGCAATAAGCTTTAGTTATGGCTATCAGTGCACCTCTTATTGTCTCCACCTATCCTTTGATCATATGTAAAGGGCGAACATGTTCCATGTTCACTTCATAACTCATGCTTGATTGCCACCCATCAATAGAAACTACATTTTATTAAGAAATCATGTTTACCCTTATTTATTAATTGTCTAGTTTTCTAGTTTTAAGTCTCCCATGCATATATTTATGGTTCCACAAGTTCGTTCTTCCAAGAATTTCCACCCGTAAGAACCAAATCTAGCTTAATATGATCCCTGATTCAATCCTCATGCATGGGTTATCAATTTGTCTCCTCCTCTATAAAGAAATCATGTTTACCCTTATTAGTCCCTGCCTAGGCAAGGGACTCTACCTTTCGCCTCGCAGTCAACGATGGTTGACCTCTTATTAAGTGGTTCATTCTAGTGCATTGATTGGTCCGTTTTGGAGACACACAATAATGTTATTGTGCTCTGAACTCTAACTAATTCATAAGATTTTTATCAATTTCTTTTTTTAAATAATTTAAATAATTTTTCATTTTTCCATTTTTATAAATAGATTTTTTGATTGTTTAATAACATAGGATAGGACATAATTTCCCATGGTATGCATGAATTTTTCTTTCTATTTGTTAGAGAGAAAAAATATTTTTTAAATATAAACTCTTAAAAAATCCTAAAACATCCACGCGCCTAGCTCCTCACTCCAGTTGATGCCAATGCGTCATCACCAAATCTTCACCCTCTTCACCTAGATACCTCCTCGCCCTATAAACTCGTTGAATCCATGTTGGTACTCTAATAATACATCTGTTGAGAGTTATGGAAAAATAATTACATAATATTTGAGAACTTAGAGGACTTGAACCCTGGTTATGCCATTTCTGCTGTGGATGAATCCAAGGAAGACGAAGGTGGTGGTTGTGGGTTGATTGCAACAGATTGGGTTGATTCCAACAGACTAGACGATTGCAACGAACTAGGATCTGGACATTCTTGATCTAATTGTCCATTCTTCCTGATAGGTATGTAGCAATAGTAGACCAGCTGCATTATAACATAAGAAAAACAAAATCAACTAATTGCAAGAGAGATCAATGGCAGATTAAAAATAGAAGGTCAACCACATAACAATTGATTAGAGCAGTTTAAACTTGGATTTGTCTTGATCTATGGATTTTTTTCAAATTTGACTTACATTAGAAATAGGTAATTTTTTTTCAAATTATTGATGCAATGGAGCATGATGACACAGAAGATGAAGTGGTTCAAACACCATGCGTAGGTCAGTGCCTAGTCCCTTCTACACCTGACATTGTGATGCAAATCACAATGCTGAGTACTCCAGTAAGAAAAACCAATGCAAAGTCTATATCTAGAGCACACCAAACACCAACGAGAAGTACGAGCAATTCTACATCTCCAGGTCCAACATTAGCAAGTATGTTACCAAGAAAGACAAGAAGTTTGCGTGACATCTATAATGAAGATGCAACAAATTCATTTTCATTTTTTTTGTTTGTTTCCACAAATAGATGATCCATTAACCTTTGAAGAAGCTATAAAAATGATGTATGGACACAATCCATAGATGAAGAAATCATATGCATAGAGAACATTCAAACATGGAAATTGGTATATGTACCTGATGAGAAAGATGTGATAAGTGCCAAGTGGATTTATAAATCCAAGCAAGATGTAGAAGGAAAAGTGCAGAAGCATAAGGAAAGGTTAGTTGCAAGAGGTTTTACAAAACAACTTGGATTTGATTTCATTGAAACATTTGCACCAATTGCGCGGATGGACACAGTCGGGATAATGTTAGCAATTTTCGTGTAGAACAAGTGACAAGTTTATCAGATGGATGTAAAGTCAACATTTATGAATGGACACTTAGAAGAAGAAGTGTATGTGGAACAACCACAAGGTTATGAGGGTCCACGAAAAGAAGACAAAGTATATAGATTGAAGAAAGCACTGTATGGATTAAAGAAATCTCTCAGATCTTGGTACAGTTGCATAGATTCCTATCTCACACATAATGGATTTCAAAAAAGTAAAAGTGAGACAACACTGTACATCAAAGAAAATCAACAAAGTAATATGTTAATTGTTTGCTTATATGTAGATGATTTGATTTTTACATGTAATTTTGGCATAGAAGAATTCAAGTCAGTCATGAAGAATGAATTTGAAATTACTGATTTAGGGCTTATGAGATATTTTTTGGGAATAGAAGTGCACCAGTTCAAAACTGACATAGTTATGTCATAGTCCAAGTATGCACATGAAATATTGAAAAGATTCAATATGATGAGTTCAAAAGAAACACCAACACCTGTCATAACAGGATTGAAGTTAAGCAAGGAAAATAAAAGGTCCAAGGTGGATCCCACATTGTTTAAAATACTGGTAGACAGTCTTATGTATTTAATAATGACAAAACCTGATATTATATATGGAGTGAACCTAATTTCAAGGTTCATGGAAAATCCAAAAGAATCACATTAGAAGAAAGGAAAGAGAATCCTGAGATATGTGAATGGAACAATATATTTTGGCATTAAGTACTCCACTTCAGAAGATTTCAGACTCATTGGATACACTGACAGTGATTGTGGAGGCAACATAGATAACAAAAAAAGTACCTCTAGGTACACATTTCATTTTGGAATGGGTATGGTATCATGGTTATCAAGGAAGCAACACATAGTGACTTCTTTAACAGAAGCAGAGTGTGTCGCAGCTACAAGCACAGCTTGTCAAGCAGTATGGATGAGAAGAATGTTGAAAGATTAATTGCAGGAACAACATGAATCAACAACAATATTCTGTGACAACAATTCAACCATCATGTTATCAAAGAATCATGTGTTTCACAAGAAAACCAATCATATTGATAAAAGGTATCGTTTTATCAGAGAATTGGTAAATAACAAAGAGATCGGTTTAGAGTTTTGAAGGTCAAAAGAACAAGTCGCAGACATTTTCACAAAGAATTTAGCAAGAGCGGTGAGGTCTTCACGTCTCCGATGATTTGTCTATCAATCAATTTGTCAGTAGTTTGTCAGCCAACCGAACTGTCAGACAATCTACTAGTACAAAGTCGCACATTTACCTATCCTTCTCATGTTCTGTTAAGTAGTTGAAGAGTGAGTAGATTAAATGGTAGTCTTTAATGTTGAGTCAGAGGTAGAGAGGAACAACAACAGGGGTGGAATAATTCTGAGCAAAAGCTGTGTGTGTAAAGTCAGCACTGCACCAAAGTTTATTTATATCAAATATTTTATTGTGTTGAAAAATCCAAGGATATTTTGAGTTTATGTGCTAAGCATAACAGTTTGTTATTCCACATTTATAAATTGTTCTTGAAACTTTTTATATTACAGGCGCGCAGCTTTGATGTAGTCTGTGAACTGTGTGACAAAGCCAGTAGCGCGCAGTATTTTGTCAGTATTTTGTCTTGTTATTCCACATTTATAAATTGTTCTTGAAACTTTTTATATTACAGGCGCGCAGCTTTGATGTAGTCTGTGAACTGTGTGACAAAGCCAGTAGCGCGCAGTATTTTGTCAGTATTTTGTCACTGCGCTGCGCACAGTTTGCTTGCATGCTGCGGATCAAAGATTTTTAACGGGAGCTTAATATTTTCCCCCTTGCAATCTCTAAAATTGAAGCCCAAGGCACTGGCCGTATGCATGCTTTTTCCGTAGACACCAAACCTGAGCTCGAACCTTCTTTGGTCCTACATGTAGAGAACTCCTTGTAATTTCCCTCCCGCGTGTCACCATATCTAGCATTTCCTACTCATATTTCCTATTCCAGTTCCAGTGTTCTAGTAGTTGCTCATTCATTCCTGTTTAGCTTAGCTGCGAACTTCAGTTGAGACTAAATCCATCTCAGTATGATGATTTAGATTTGGACGGCATCTTCTATTTTTAGGGCCCACTTAATTTGGCGGTTCTGGGTCAGATATAGGATGGCGTAGACATTTATCGAAAAGCCAAATCGTCCTATTTTCCACCGTATTGGTAGAATTTGGTTAACAAATTCTGCAATATGATGATTTTCTTGTTCAAATTGTATATCAATGATCAATTTATCCTTCAAATTGTAACAATGACAATCTGGATGGATTAAAAAGCCATAAATCATATTTAATTGTAGTCTGAAACGTTAAACTTGCAAATTTGAAAAAATGGCTATTTCGACTACAGGACTGGAAGAAAGTCCTCCTAAAACCAACACCGAAAATGAGATATCTAGTTAGAGATTAGCATGTACTAGGTGTGCAGGTAATCAATTACTTACGCAGGAAGAGAGTTTAAACATCTCTGAAACTATTCATAAATGACTGTGCAACCATCCCAAAAAGAATTTTAGAAATTTTTTTCTTCCAAAGCCACCGAGATGATAATAATCAACCTCATAGTGTTTTTGAACTGTGTGACAAATCAAAATCCGTAAATAAGATTTATATAAGTAAAAGTCATTAATTTTAAATGTTAAAGTTCAACTTTAAAACTGTTTTGAAAACTAAAAATTAATTAAAAGTCAATTTCATTTGGCTTTTCAACGATTACTACATTGATATATATATATATGAAATGTGAATACATGATATATAAGAAATGTGAAAATTGTAAAAATATTTTGGTTAAATGGATGAGCAAATAGTGCTAATTATGCATAAGAGCGTCTAAGAAATGTAAAAATCCATGAGGGAAGCTTGGTGTCCACTCGTAAGAAAACCTGAAATCGAATATCTCTCTTAAGAAGATCATTGCAATTTAAAATAAAAAATATTATCCTTCTTTGTGCTGGTTGATGATCTATGCTCATGTAACATGTATGACATGTACGGTATTTAAAATGTTACTTATCTTTATGTAATAATAGGACAGTCATAAATATCTATGCTCATGTAACATGTATGACATGTACGGTATTTAAAATGTTACTTCTCTTTATGTAATAATAGGACAGTCACATAATTTATGACTGTTGAAGGCAAAGTAAATTATGACTGATAAAGGCAAAAGCTATAAATATCTGAAGGCAAATTCTGAAAACCCTAACCCTACCTGTAACCCTAACCCCAAAACAGTGAAAAAAAATCTAATTATAACCCTAAAGCTAAAACAGTGAAAAGGAAAATAACTAACAAAATATATCCCACAGCAAATATAGAAACAAGAATATATAAAAAAACTCTAATTATAACCCTAAAGTTAAAACAGTGAAAAAGAAAATAACTAACAAAATATATCCCAAAGCAAATATAGAAACAAGAATAACAAGAATATATAGCTAATCTTGTTGAAGCTGCTTCTGATGGTTCGGCCATAGAGATTTGGGTCATACAGGATTCCAAAGATAGGGTCTGTACATATTAAAATTTCTTGCAAACTAAGGGGTTGCCTAAATTATTTGTGAGCAGACCAGACTGCAGTTGTATATAATTGTTCTAGCTTTCTTTAGTCTATTGAAGTTTCTCAATTGCTTTTTGTTCAATTTTTTAGCTAAGGAAAATATGACAGCTGGGGGTAATCAGTAGTTCTACTGAAGATATATCAGAATGTAAATTTCACACATTGTAAAAAGATAAAAAGTTAATGGTGAAGGTAATATTTAATGTCAAGTAAGTTTGTTAATTATTTAAATGTGGTTAATCTTAGCAATGGACCAGAGAGTAATTTTTAACATGATTAAGTAAATATGAAAAAGTAAATAAGTTAACTCATGCTCTTAAAAATGATAGAAAGTCATGAACATTAAATCTAATTCATTGATTTGGAAGGACAAGAAGAAGACATCAGCATCTTCAATTGCTAGTCATCAAATTAAGATTTTAGATTAAAAAATCATTAATTGTGTCCATTTCCAATAAATGTAAGCTCTAAGTGTAATCAATGTGTTCACAGATGAAGATGCTAACTATGAAAGGCACAACAAAATGTGTTCACAGATGAAGATGCTAACTATGAAAGGCACAACAACCTGGCTACCTCGTTTATACCAAAACAACATACCTTAACTCATACAACTCATCCATTTGTTCTTGTTTGATCCCACTGTAGATTTTGTTACATATACTTTTTAGCTCTACAGACTTCAGATGTTTAACTCTACAGACTTCAGATGTTTAACGAGGCCTCCACGTTCAGGTCAAAACTTTCAGCAGGGCACCCGTAATATGCATCCGAAGAAGAATCTGTTTTAAGATAGTTGGCAGGTGGAATCCCTTGTTTTCCCTTTTCCTCGGAACTGCTCAGATTATCCTTCGTATCAAAGCTACATATATCCCTTTGCGCAGGCATGTTTTTCCTTTGTGCAGGTACACAAAAGTCTTCCCACTCGAACGGGGGTAGGCATGGCGATTTATTTCTGATAACTTGGACATCCAATACTTCTCCGATTGATTCCTCGTCACAAATACTGAAGTTCATGTGCTTATTTTTCATATACCGAATTCTATTTATTAAAGCAACAAATTCCTCGAAATTGTCTTCAGTACTCCCTAATGCCGTGCGCTGGCGTTTGGCCTGATGTCGATTTATTTCATTTTGTGAACCTTCCTGTTGACACCAAGCACATGATTCCAACTCCAACAATCGTTTCGGCTTCTTGCAGGACTCCATGGATCCAGTATATGTACCTATTGAAAATTCAAGAGTTGAGAATAAAGAGTTCATAGGGTGAACATCCTTCCGGTTGCTGCAGCGCCCATAGCCAGCACGTATGCCGCTCAAATCACATTTAAATCCTCACACAGAACAATCTATATCCGTATTTCCATTATAAACAATAACTTACGTAAGCCACAAGGGTAGAAATAGTATATTACAGAAAGAAATGAGGAAAAAGTTGAAACACTACAGTGGAGTATGTTTCTGAAAGAAGAAATTCGAAAATAAAGAGAGGTAAAGGAAAATTGCAAGTCTTCCAACCTTGTCCTGGTCTTGAGCAGATTCCGGTAGAATTTACAGAACCGATGATTATCAACGCACATGGATACGTGCAAGGTCGTGCACATATATGCATGCCAGTGTATAGTATGGTGGTGAAGATTGAAATCAAGGACAGGAATCTTAAGCGGGTAAGGTTCGGGTGGTCTCTGCCATCGTTCCAATCAAATCAAACTTCTTGGCCACAGTTATCTTATCGAGTCCCGGCCAATCAATTCTTTTTGGTACACAGATATTTTTCAAATCAAACAAAAGGGAATGGAAATTTGCATCATCCCTGACATGATGAACTTTCGTTGTCTACAGTC
>ML779752.1:1670800-1711232 GCA_009831015.1 Picea engelmannii | reverse complement strand
GTATTGCTGTAGTACAGGGTAGAAATATATTTGAAATGGAAATTAAATTTCAATTTCATAGCCTCCAGGAAATTCCATTTCAATTTCATGGCCTCCAGGATATCTTAATTTTATTGTGTCTGTATATGAAGTCGCTCTACCTGTTAACATTGTTCTCATCACAAAAGTAACGTGTTTGACAATTTGGTTGGGAGAGCTGTTAACATTGTTATCAGAGTAAATAACGTGTTTGACAATTTGGGTGGGAGAGATGTTAACATTATTATCAGAGTAAAATAACGTGTTTGACAATTTGTGTGGAAGATTAAAAAAATAACGTGTTTGACAATTTGTGTGGAAGATTAAAAAAAATAACGTTTTTGACAATTTGGGAGGGATAGATGTTAACAATGTTATGAGAGTAAAATAACGTGTTCGACAAGTTGGCTGGTGGAAGATTGACAATGTGGGTGTGAATTAAATTTTTGAAGTGGAGTTGGAAAGATAAAGCAGTGATGAAAAGGATTGAAGGAAATTTAAAGATAATATATAGATAAAGCAGGGATGAAAAAGTATCCAAGGAAATTTATAGATAAAGTATTGACAAATTTATCTTGTCTTTTATCCTTTCCAATTGTACTTGAAAATTTAATTTTTAAGTAAGATATATCTTGCACATCCACATTGTCAAACATGGTCAAACATGTTATTTTACATTGATAACAATGTTATATATATACATGTAGGGTGGTCTCTCACACCCACATGGTCAATTTTCCATCCAAATTGTCAAAAACTGTTATTATATATGTGTGTGGGTGGGGGGTAAATTTTGATTTGAAAGGAAACTCAAAAAAAACTTTTGGGTAGAGATTTAAACAAGCAAGTAAACACATTCATTTTATTAAAGGGGTTTAGGATTATTTATGAAAAACATATTAAAAAACTAATTATAATAGGGGATTGGACCTTAACGATCAAGTTGATGATAAGATCCTTGTTTCTATGTGATGGCAAATTAAAACTCAAAAAACACCTTTGGGTAGAGCTTTAAACAAGTAAATAAATGCATTTATTTTATTAGAGGGGTTTAGGATTATTTATGAAAAACATATTAAAAAATTAATTGTAATAGGGGATTGGACTTTAACGATCAAGTTGATGCTAAGATCCTTGTCTCTAAGTGATGGAAAATTAATCAGGATTCTCAATACAATTAGAAAGGAAGTGAATTCAAAACGAAGTCGTCCACATTGAAAGTATTGTGTTCTTCGACATCTTGAGGTTGCTCAACCATCATGGAGATTGTTTCACCAACAAGGTCTTCTTTTTTTGACAAATTAAGATGAAAAACTGGGGAGGTTTTCTTCCAGATTCCCTATATCAAACCATAGTTATGAAGCCACCTCGGATGATAGACAATTTGCATGTCAATATGCACATCAGGACTAATTACAATTCAAAATGATCAAGGAGAATTCAGTATGTGGTACTTTTACACACTCAAAGTTTAATGTGTGATCAAGCACATCTGAAGGTTTAGTTTTATTTCAGGTGAGATAATGGATTTTAGTTTAGGTTTGGTGTTCGAGGATTCTTGGTGTTTTCCTAGTTTGTGGCTCCTAGTTATTTCTCGACCTAGATTAAAATGGGGCTACGAATTGGACTTGTTCTCTTCTAGATTATCTTTGTGGGACCTTGACCTTGGTGGTTTGCTAGGTTCATGCTTTGTTTTCATTGTTTCACAAGGTTTTGGTGGATCTGATTTGCGGGGATTAGATTTTTGTTGGCTTAATAGCTTGGGTCCATGTGGTTTAGTTCATCTTGGTTAGCATGGCTCAGGATCTTGATATTTAGGTTCATGTGGATTAGTTTGGTTTGATTTTTCAGATTTGTACTACATGGTATTTTTGGTTTGTTGGTGTTTTCTTGTTCAAAAGTCCCCTGCTCCTCTCAACATGAATTTGCAAAAGGTTCAAGTCTATTAGGAATTCTATCCCTCTTCAACTTTTCTAAGGGAATGATGGTCTTGCTAGCCTATCTTTCATGGGTAGAGATGACGGTTTTGTTTAGTTGTTATGTCGAGATATCAAAATCGATCAACGTATTTTGGGAAATCTCCACTATATGAAACTACCATATTCCACAGAGTTTTAAGAAAACATGAGGATTATATCACTGATAATAGGAACTCGGTTTTCTCAATTATTGGTGGGATGTATCCCCATGAAGAGGATAGAAACTCTAAAGCTATCTTCATATAAGAAACTATGCACAGTCAAAGGAGAAAAATTGAAGACCTTCATGTTGAGTGAGCTTCTCTCTCGCATCTGGATGTGGGACTCGTAACAAACAATACTTTGACCAATTCAAATATTGGGTTGTCAATTGGGTCAATAGTGAGGTAAATGAAGACGAGAGAGTGTAACAATAATGGAAGGATGTGTAAATTTTGAATGTCGACTAGAATTTCATGACCAATGTGTTGGTTATGTGTTATATTCTTTGAATGATTATGGGTCCCTTTATTAGGGTTTTCAGGGGTAGAGCCCCCAAATTGTTTTTGTGGATTTTATTAGCCAAAATTTTGGGTGGTATTTCTCCTTTGGTGGGGGTGGTTTTTCTCCTTTGGTGGTTTATTGGCACTTGGTATTTCAACCCATGGTTTTCTAATTCTAGTTAACAAATTAAGGTTGTAATCCAGTACAGGTCAATTGATTAAGTAATTTTTATATACCACAGGATCCTATATATTGTATTGTAAACAATGAAGTTAGATTATGAATAGACTTAGAGGTGTGGCTAAAAAAGAGGTTGTTTCTTTCCTGGTTGGGTTTCTAGCATAAATCTCTGCATATATGAGTGATTTCAATTGTTTTCCTTTCTGTGATAAGAATTTGTGTGTGCATTTTATTAAAGTAAAAGGTTTAAAACTTATATTTAGTATCAGAGCAGTTATCAGCTTCACGGGGATGCCTTTATGACTAAGGGTTTGGATTTTGTTTATGATAAACCATGTTACAGAGGGAGATTTGTGGTATCGATTCTTGTGGTGAAAACAAATGGTGAGATGTTCATAAAAAGAAATCCAAAAAATTAATGGGAAAATCTTTGAGATGTGAAAGCTCAAGCTGGAAGATATTTTGGTAGAAAAAGATCAATGGTTCATTCTATATCTGGGTATTTCACCTATGGGAATGTCAACAAAAGACTAAAAAAAGATGGATCAAAAGGAAAATAGCATAATCCACTTGTTTCTCTCAGATTCAGTATTACTCAATGTGTCAGGGGAAGCTACATATAGCTAGGGTCTTTTTATCAGTACAAGTCCCTGGTAAACAAAATTTTCTTGTGGAAGAAGCTATACAACATAAGGATGAAAGACGGAGACTCGATAAAAGAGCATTTAAACACCTTCAATATTGTGGTAAGTCGATTATTTCCTATTCATATTAAGATTTATTCTCAAGATAAGTGTATGAGTTTATTGTGCTCTTTACCAAAACTTTGGGATAGTTTGGTTGTAGCCATAGGTAGTAATGCAACTAATTTAATTTTTTATAATGTGGTCTCATCCTTGTTGTTGGAGGAGATGAGGTGGAAAAACATGGAAAGATAGAGCATATATGCCTTATTTCTAAGAGGAATCCCCCAAGAAAGAAATAAAAACAAGTCCTCAATTAGGACATCTAAATCTAGAAGAAGATCTAAATCTCCAAGAAAATTAATAAAGGTATGTTGGAGATGTGGAAAAGAAGGGAATTACAATAAAACAATATATATACAACAATGTTGAGAAAGGGAAGGGCTCTGATGATGCCACTTACATTGTAGCTAAAAGCTCCACAAATGAAGGAGGGAATGTGTACGTGGATTCATCAAGAACACAAGTATATCATTAGGCATGATTGGTCAAATCAAGTGCATCACTTCATATGAATCCTCATAGGGAGTGGATTTCTGAGTATGAAAGGTATGATGGGGGTGATGTTTTTCTAAGAGATGAATGGACTTCCAAAATCCTAGGAAAAGGAAAATTCAAGTTGAATCTCATGGATGGTGGGATTAGAGCACTCCCTGGTGTTCTACACATCCCAATATTGGCCAAGAATTTGATTTTTGTAATCAATATAGGCGATGCAGGTGTAAAATTAGTGTTTGAAAAGGAAACCTATAACATGGTTAGAGGAACAATGGTGTTGTTGAGGGGACTTTGGATTTAAAATATGTATAAGCTATTGGGAAGCGCTATTAGTGACAGGTGCAAAATTTTCTTTGTTCCTAATATTGGAGTTGAAGAAAGAAAAAATCCCACAATCTCTAGAGAAACGACTATGTTGTGGCATCAAAGGCCAAGGAATATCAGAGAGAAGGGGCTTCAAGTACTACATGGTAAAGGCATGGTTTAAGGTATCTTGAATTCTCTCTAGATATTTATTTTTATGAACATTTATTGTATGGGAAGAATAATTGGGTAAGATCCTCTATTGGTCCTACGAGGGCAGGGGAAATTTTACAGTTAATGCACAGTGATGTATTTGGACCTATGATGATTCCATCACTAGGTAAATATATGTAATATGTCTCATTTATAGATGAATTCTTAAGAAATACATGGATTTATTTTGTTAGGAAGAAATCTTAATTCTTTAACAAATTTTAATATTTTAAGGCTCTTATGGAAAATTACACAGAGTAGAAAATTATGGTGCTAAGGACCAATAATGGTGGGGATTTTTGTGGGAACGAATTTGTGGATTTGTTTAAGAAATGTGGTATATCAAGGTATAAGTATACTCCATAAACACCTTAACATAATGGAGTTATATAAAGGATGAACAAGACATTAATGGAAAGATCAAGGAGCATGCTTAGTGATGTCGGGTTGGGATAAGAATTCTAGGTAGAGGCAATGGACATTATGTTTTACTCGATAAATAAGTCACCCTCATCAACATTGGATTGCATGACTCCACATGAGGTATGGACTAGTAAGAAGCCATCTCTGACACATCTTAGGTTTTTTGGTTGTGATACTTATGTACATGTTCCAAAGGAAAATAGGGGTAAGATGTATAAAAAGAATGAAAAGTGAATCTTTATTGGCTATAAATATGGTTTGAAAGGTTATAAAATTTGGAACCCATAAAATAAGAAGGTAGTATATAACTAATATGTGGCATTTAGAGAAATCAAAGATGTTGGGTAAAATCATGAAGATGGGTAATAGTTTTGCCTGTTTTATGACAAAACAAAATGTATTTTCAGAAGTTCTTCAAATTTTGGCATACAAAAGTATTTTTTTTATTTAGAATTTCACTTTACAGTAAAAAACAAACTTGTGAAGAATTTTGTTAGCTTTCCAATGACTATTTTTCAAATTTTTTTATTAAGGTTTCATATGTCAATTTGACAATTGTTTAACAGTATGTTCCTTAAACATGAAAGGAATGATAATGAGTTATTTTTGCCTACAACAATGTACCTATTATTAAACTTATGTTTTTAAGAAATGAAATATACTGAAACAATCTACAGAGACTCTATTTTATTATGACTATAATTTTGAATCTAACAGATGAATATTATAATTTCTAGAATGTTTTGAAGTTGACCAAGATGAGAACGTTGCATATTTTAAACACATGTTTTCCTACACCTTGTATCTATCTTAATTTTTACTTTAAAGTAAAATCTAAAAACACCCTTTTGAAGATAACAATTTAAGGATTATGAATATAAAATTTTCATAATTTTCCACTGTGTATTTTTAGAAATATGGATTTTTCATTTCACGGAATCATAATCTCACCTAAAAATATTATGTAGTGATTGTTTTATAAAATTAAATAAAATTAGATAAAAACAATGAAAATGAAAACAAATTATATCCAATGAAAGTAGATTCAATTTTAAAAATGTGGGCATCAATTCTGAAACTAAATTCTGAGTATTTGTAGGAGTTCGCTACCTCGAAAGATCAAGTAAGATGGAGAGAATTTGCAGTTTCCTGCAAACAATCCCATTTTCAGGTTTTCGGCCGAAATATTCTTTCGGTCGAAACCTAGTTTTTAATGGAATCTGTTAAAAATAAACGTTTCAACCGAAAAGTCTTTCGATCGAAATATGCTTACCACAGGAAAATAATTCATTCTAAAAACATTCTACACAAATTTCAAGGGAATCGTTCAATTTAACGTGCAAATTTTTGGCCGAAAAAATTCCTTGCAACATTTTTTTGGCCGAAAAATTGACACTAGAAATTTTTGAGACCTGATTGTCATGAAAGTGTTACCCACCTCATGATTCTACCCTATTGTCAATGAATAAGTTCTACAAAGGGAGGAAGAACCAAAGAAAGTAGAGTTTGAATTGAAGGATAATGAATAAGACTCTACATAAGAATAGGAAGAAGAAGAAGAAGAGCCACACACTTTAGTATTGAGGAGATCATTTTAGGAAATACAGAAACCCAGAAAGTATACTCACTTGATTTGCATTCAAATTTTTCTTTGTTTATTACTGATAATGATCCTAGAAATGTTAGGGAGGTAGTGGATTCATAGGATGGAAAAATTTGGAGAAAGTACACGGTTGAAGAAATGGAAGCCATGGACAAGAATGACACTTGGGATCTAGTGGAATTGTTGACTGGAAGAAAATGGGTGTTTAAGAAGAAGTTTAACGCAAAAGGAAAAGTCGATAAATACAAATCTTTCTTGGTAAAAAAAGGTTATTCCGAGGTAGATGGAATTGACTTTGTTGAATTTTTTTCTCTTATTGCCAAGTTACCTTCCATTAGATTTCTTTTATATGTTGTTGTTCCTTTTTATTTTGAAATAGAATAGATGGATGTGAAGACAACATTCCTACATGGGGATATGGAAGAGGACATTTACATGAAGTAGCTAGAAGGATTTGCAGTGAAGGGAAAGAAAGAGTTGCTATGCAGGTTGGAAAAGTCCCTGTATGGGTTAAAGCAATAGTCAAGGATGTGGTATAAAAAAATTGATACTTGTGTATTGGGACATGGATTTAAAAGAAGAAAAGTCAATCATTGTGTGTATTTCAAATTAATAGGTGATCACCTTATTTCTTTGGTCTTGTATGTGGATGATATGTTGTTGACAGCAAACAACAAGGAAAATATCAAGGATGTAAAAACTCAGTTGTACTCTAAATTTGAGATGAAGAATGTTGGTGCTTCAAATTTTATTTTAGACATGGAAATTAAAATAAATTGAGGAAACATGAAACTCTTGTTGAACAAGAGAAAATATGTTGAGTCAATATTGTAGAGATTTTATATCTAGGAATGTAAACTTGTCAAGGTCCCTATTACTATAGGTGTGAAGTTATTTGCAGATCAATGTCCAAATACATGGGGAGGGGAAGAGGACATGTCCCATGTTCAATTTGATAGTGTGATTGGAAGTTTGATATATGCAATGATCTGTACTATACCAAATTGTCATATGATTTATATATGTTTGATTAAATCAAGAGCATGTGCAAATTTAATTATATTGATCGAGGTTTATTATGTACTTGATGCACTGTCTTTGTAGTATGTGGGAATTTTATTGACTATGTTTTATGGGGTCTAAAATTCAGATTAATTTTACCTAACAACAAATCCTGAAATGGTCACAACAGTGAATTCCAGTCTAGCTTTGAACACTTAATAAAAATGGTCACTATAGCAAATCACCCATATGTAAAAGAAATAATCACAACAAAAAACTATCTTTAACTCTTGTACACATAAAGAAAAAGAATTAGATCAACAAATTCCATGATAAGTCTAAGTAATATAACTTTATAAATTTTCTCCAAAGAAATAAATTGACAAGTACAATTAAAGTCCAACTTTTGGCTACCTCTTTTGTACTAATACACAGAAAATGAAAGTGAATAGTCTATGTTGCCCCTTTTCTTTGTAAACTACATTCTGAAAAATTCTTGTCACTCTAATTCAAATTTATAAAGAAGATATTTTAATTAAATGACTACTTAAATAATGAAATCTAATGATGGAAATGAAATTAAAACATGAATAAAAGAATTGGGAACATGACACCTATGAGTGAGCCCTTTCTCATGGGTCACAGTTTCCTAATGAAATTACTCAATTGTTGTTAAAACACACTCACATTTACAACATGAACTCGGATTTGTATTAAAGATACTGAAAATGTTTTTACAGAAATCTATTCTCAATCCTCTGCTCACAATTTTGATCAATATTATCCTATGTTCAGAGTAGTCTTCTCCCATATATTATATGTTTGGATCTATGCCAATTTTAGTAGAAAAACAAAAAAATACACTTTAACAAAACATTGATGTGTTCATTAACAAACTTGAAACATTTAACAACTTAAACTAGATTTTGTACAACAAGAAACTTCATATTGGTTTCCATATGCATGCAACTTTATTCTGGAGGTCGAATTTTATGTTGTTGGTTGTGGAAGCTCTAATAAAAATCTAGAACTATGCCCATGAGGTTGATGATGCCATAATCAGGATTATGAAGGTGAAATGGAACACATAAATTCCCACAACTTCATCCAATATTCCCATGGGAAGAAATTTAGATAGTTATGCTCTATCTGACATTGGATCTGGTATTCATTCATTAATTTATTTCACAACCTATTACTAGAGTGATTATTTTTCTACCATACCATGCATTTGACCATAGGCATGTTGAATCAAAGAGTTCCATGGTGATCCTTTCAAAATTATTACTTCTTCATGCTCTAAAAATCATCTACACTTATTTCCAAGGATTAGCATGTAAATAGGAAAAGGCCTAGGCTATTACAAGCTAATTATAGAAACCAAATACTTCTTAATATCATATTCATAGATAAGAAAGATACCAAATGCAATCCTAACCACAAAAATAAACCTAAGAGCCAATTATTAGTAAAGTATCCATTTATTGTGATGGATATAGGGTTTTAGTGGGCTTATAGATGGGTAAAGAAAGTTGTGAAAGGATAAAAATATACCATATAGAGAGCCCATAATTCCCCCTTACCAAAACTGCTGCATAACCCCATGCAACCTATTAATTTGTCTCTCGAAGGCTTGCATGAATGTCACTCCAATTTTAAGCTAGGTAACCAAATTCCTATGAAGTGTAAAATCCTAGGGTCCTTTCCACCTATGTCCATTTTGCAAGCTCATTAAATTCATCCCATTGAAAAGTGACTTGGTAAACTTTCATAGGACACCAAATGAGGGGGTAGCTTAATATTAACCCCATCCACTTGATGCCATGTCTTCTCATGGAATACACATAGAGTTGTTAGGTAGCTAGAGAGGTATTAGTGGGGGCCGAAAGGGCCCATAGTGATAATAGTGGAGGTCATTCAATGTAAGGTGGAATAGATCCACTATATTATTACATAAGGTCCACTATGGTAGTTAGATATAATAAATGTAAGATGACTTCTTAGAATGTTCTACTTCCAGAATATTCCTCCTCTAGAATGTTCTAGGTGATGGCAGCACTATATAAATGGGTTCAAGCAATGTAATAGGACATGAAGAGAAGTATTGTATTTGGAGAGGTAGCTCAAAAGGATGAATCCCCCTCAAAGAGGCAAGTGAACAGGAGAGGATCCCTTCCATAATAGGATCCATTGTATGGTGTTTCCCTACCCTAAGGGTTTGATATAATAAAGTGGTGGTTTTATATATGGTTTCATATATCTTGTGTGGTGATTGTATTCAATTTATATTTGGATCTATTGTGATATTTTTTATCCAGTTCTTTGGTTCTTAACAATTGGTATTAGAGCACTTTCCTTGGCCAAAGAAGGGAAGAATTTTTTGTTCTTTTTGTAGAAATTTTCTAGGGAAAAAAAAGACAGCACACTTCAGGTTCATATATGAATCTTTACAAGTTGAATTTTGAAAAAACAATTGGGTAACTGAATTCCTCTTGGAAAATTACCCAATTTCAAAAAAAAAATCAGCCGAAACGGAGTCCGGGAAGTGAAGTTATGAGCATTTTAAATTCATCAGTTTTTCAAGGTTTTTCTAGAAAAAGCCGTGATTTTCTGCTATAAATTATTGTTCTATTTTTTGGGTTTTTTCGTGACAGCTGTTGGACCGAAGAGTTCATAGGGTTCTCATATGTCTATTTCCTCTCAAACCCTCAAATAAATTCCACAAATTACTGAAGCATTCAAATCCCAATTGTATGACACATTGGATGCCAAATTTGATGGCTTTGTAGATGGTCTCACAAATGACCTCAATGATAGTTTTTGTAGTATTCAAGATTCATTGGATAGCATGCATGAGATATTTCTTATGGAGGACATCGAAGATGAATATAATCAAGAAATATATGCTTGGTATGATTTGGAGGCCGATTGTGATGATTGGTATATGAATAGTTGTCATTTCTGGGATGACAACCACTTTCATATTTCATTTGATGACTCTAATGCACCTTCTATAGAGAGAATAAATGTGAAAAATTGGGAGACAATGATTATTACCAGTGTCCATCCTCCATATTCTATAGTGGTATTATTCCTTCCAGATTCTGCTACGACCCTTTTCCACTATGTGGATGGATCTTCTTATTTGGATCCACATGATAGGTTTCAGTATTTGAAACATCATTTTGAGTTGGTTATTGGGTTCCAAAATCTTCCACAGGGTGTTCACATGAACACTTGGACATGGGACCCGATATTACAATGGTGGTTGCCCTACGTCAACATGGTTTCTTTCCTTTCTACATGGGACCTTGGTTCTCCAATCTTCTACAACATTATGGTCCATAATTATCCATGGGACCCTAGTATATGGTTGTACATCAAGCGTTGAGGACAATGTTTTCATAAGGGGGGTGGAATGTTAGGTAGCTAGAGAGGTAGTAGTGGGGGCCCAAAGGGCCCATAGTGATAATAGTGGAGGTCATTCAATTTAAGGTGTAATAGGTCCACTATATTATTAAATAAAGCCCACTATGGTAGTTAGATATAATAAATTGTTAATTCGTTATAATAAATGTAAGAGGACTTCTTAGAAGGTTCTACTTCTAGAATATTCCTCCTCTAGAATGTTCTTAGGTGATGGTAGCATTATATAAAGGGGTTCAAGCAATGTAATAGGACATGAAGAAAAGTATTGTATTTGGAGTGGTAGCTCAATAGGAGGAAACCCCCTCGAAGAGGCAAGTGAACAGGAAAGGATCCCTTCCATAATAGGATCCATTTTATGGTGTTTCCCTACCCTAAGGGTTTGATATAATAAAGTGGTGGTTTTCTATATGGTTTCATATATCTTGTGTGGTTATCGTATTCAAATATATTTAGATCTATTGTGATATTTTGTATTCGGTTCTTTGGTTCTTAACAAGAGCTCTGATCTAGCCATGGAAATATTGAAGAGAGGGTAAGAAGTAGCATCTATTTCCTTGAGGGAATCTCATATTCCTACCAACCTCTCATGATAATCCATCAAAGCATATAAGGAATAAAATTGCACATTGTCTTAAAATTCAGTAATACAACTAGGAATTGGTTTTTCCTTATTCTGGTAGTAGTCCTAAGTTCAACCAATAACCCAAAATAATCTTCCTTTATAATCATAGGTAAAGGATATTCATCTCGGATGTGGATACTAAATATTTCTTCTACTCTTCAATAAAATGTTGAAGCCTCTTTCCAAATTACTTGATTATAGATGAATGTGGAGAAGGCCCTGAGTTTTATATCCCTGACATAGGGGTTTGGGTTCCACTTGGAGTTATCTTGTATAATAAAGTTAAATTGGTATAATTCATAGAGAAAATCATGATCGTGAGGTGAAACAAAGAAAAATGCATCAATAAATTTTTCTGTGTGAATCTCAATCACATTTCTAGATGCTATCTACTGAATCTGGAATCTTTTCCATATATCATGGAGAAATATGACATAAAACTTGGATGTATCTCTACATTATAGGGATTTTAAAGTTGTCCCGTCCACCTATTGTACTTGACCCTAGCTATGAACCAATTTTTCACTGTGGTCTTGGATCCTATTCTTACATTTTTTTTCCTAGTCAATATACATCTTGAACCATTTTTCCTTCATCTTCGCAATGCATTGTCAATGGTTTACCTTCTGAATTATAACCAATTCAAATAGCTCATCCTTTTCTCTCAAGTTCGGAAGATTCGGTTTTAGTTGCAACAATGCACAAGTGTTCACCATTATGTCATCCAAGATAACAATATTGAACTTTCATACACAGGAAAGTATAGCCTTTGTTTTCACTGGTGACTTCTCTTTCACCTCTGAGGCATTCTCATGCTATAGAATTGAATATTGTTTATAGTGTTATGTTGATATATCTTGGGAATCCTAAAAAAAAATTACACGTTTATGTTCTTTTGAAACATTGTGCTTATTATTTTCCATCTCATTATGCTTGTCTTTCCAAACAACCACATATTCACTAACTTCAGTTGATGCTAAAGGTGTTTTAGAATTAATAGCTTCTAAAGGAACATTTATGTTGGAAGCCTACCTCTCATACTCAATTTTTTTTGTTTCATCTTTTATTTTTCTAATTGGTGCCTATCAATTATTTTTAGTAATCTAAGATATGAACGCTTTCTTAACAATTGAGATTTGTAGGCTGGAGGTAGTTTATGCTTACCTTTTGGTTTTCACCTTTCTTTGATAGAGGATGTCTGTGTCACTCCCTATTGGATCTTGTTTCTATAGGTTCCATCATTTTAGCATCAACATATTCATCTATCTCATCTACAAGTGAGAATGTATCATTTCCTCCACATGAATTTGATTTCAATTCAACAACTTCAGGAAGTGGTTCCCTTCCTTTTTTTTTCATATTTTCATCATCCTCGTATTAATATGATCTCAATGCAATGGAAACTATGGTAATACTTATTTTCCTTCTAGGAGGAAGTTCATATTTTTTTTATCCTGATCCTGAACCTACACATGTCATACCATCCTCATTAGTTGAAGCCCTTCCTTTATTTAATCTCTTAAGGATATGACATACAAATGGTGATAGAAATATCTTAAGGATATGGCATACAAAAGGTGATAGAAATCTCAATCTAGGATTAAGGATTGCTAGAATGGTGGTTGCTTATCTCTGAGAAGATATTTGACGATTGTGCTCATTCATAAGAACATGGTTACAATGAGGTTCTCCAATCATTTTTACAATAAAAAGGAATTTCAAAACCCTAGAAATCCAAAAAACCTAACCCTAGGAGATGAAGCGCCAAAATTCGTGTGGGCCCCGTTGGGGTAAACTAGCACATCAACTTCACGGGGTTGTAAATTTTTCATACGATCTTCGTTTTAGGTACACGATAGCCCGTTGGAAAGGTCTATCCAAGGAATACACATGTTTCCATTAAAATCTAACTCAATTAATATTTTTACCATGGCAATCCCTATAAATGATGTTTAGGGTCTCAAAAGAGCTCCGGAAGTCAGGAACCCAAAAACTAGGAAAAAAATGCCAAACTAGACAACTGCCAAAATGAGCCAATTGGAATAGGTGCGAGGCCACCAACATCCATTTGGATCAGTTATATTTAATATCCGTATGTCCACCTATGTTTAAATGTATTTTCCAACTCAACTTGTTAATCGGTGTTAGACTTTGTTATTGTTTACTGTGGAGTTTGTTAGAGATCCATTGGATCCACATTGTTTCATTGTAATCTATTTAATAGCTCGACAGGTATTGAAACCCTGTAGATTTGTTTCCTACATTTATGTTTTTCTTTGTCTCTCACTTTATCAAGGTATTAGAGTAGGAGGACTGGGTGTGAATCCCTCAAGGGAGTTCCTGGGATCATGTGAAATCCTTGATTGTTAATCCTATGTAGATGTAGGATTAACGTAGCATAGAATGTGTATATTTTTAATAGATATCTACATACATGTGAAGTAAGCGAGTGAGGAGAATAACATATTGTAATTTGTGTTGTGGACTATAGAGGAGAATTGTTCTAGCCACCCTGCCACCGTAGAGTACAAATAAAAGAAGAATCACAGTCATTTCCATAAAAAAAGAGTAATACACATGGTGCAGGATCAAGGAGCCATATTGTTTGAGTGCATGGAGTGAATTTTGCAATATGGGGCATGGTTTTGTGAATTCGACACTCGGGGTTTTAAGAGGTCGAGATTAAAAGAGGTAGAGGAACAATCATAAACATAAACATAATTGCAAGAGAACAGCTTAGGATTTCAATACCCATATCACTATTAAGTAGATTACAATGATACAAAGGTGTAGATTTTAACCTTGTACAATATTTACTGCAAATATATTTTTAGTAAAATAACATAAAATGTACAGTGGAAAATACAAACATTACATACATATTTTTACCCTGGAAACCCAAACCGGGAAAACCAACATATTCTATATTCAGTAAGTGTTATACATCGTTTACAATATAATATACATATAGGATCCCGTGGAATCGAAAAACCTAACCTAATGACCTGGATTAGTCAACAACCCTAGTTCCTTAACTGAAAATAGAAAACCATCGACAAAAACCATGTGCTGAAAAACTTCCCAAAAATGCGACACGTTTTCCATGGAAAAAAAACTTGCTCGGGGGCGCTGCGTGCAAATGATATAACACATATCCAAAATTCTCCAAATTGTCGTTTTCTTTGCATATAGGGGGTTTCATAGTTACATAGCCAACAATCTAGGGAAACAATGCCCATGGATCCTCTACACGAAGAGAACTTCTGACTGCTCATATATTTTGTTAATGAATCTGCAACTTTCTTCAAAGTGTCCACCTTCATCATCAACACTTTATTTTCTTCAACCATGTCTCTCATAAAGTGATATTGAATTTCAATATTCTTTATGTTTGAATTATAAGTCAGGTTCTTTGCCAGAAAAATTGCACTCTGACTATCCCAATCTATCCTTACATATTACTGTACCAACCCAATACCTAAACATAATCTTTGTAACCATATTTCTTCCTTACTTGCATGAGTGGATGCCATGTATTCAACTTCTGTAGTTGAAAGTGCCACTGCAACCTATCTTTTTCTCATCCAACTTATTGTTCCTCCAAATAGGTTAAAAACATACCCACTTGTAGATCTCCTATGATCCAGATCTTCAGCCTAGTCTACATCCACAAAGCCATGTATATTCAACACTATGTCTAATCCCAATCTTCCTTGGTAGAAAAATCCATAGCTAGAAGTGCCACGCAAATACTTGAAAACCCTTTTACTGATGTCCAATGCTCCTTCCCTAGTTTTGACATATACTTGCTCAAAACTCCCACTGCATGTGCAATGTCCGGTCTAGTACATACCACTACATACATCAAACTTCCAAATGCACTCTCATATGGAACACAAGACATGTCCTCCTGCTCCTCCCGAGTCTTGGAACACTGATCCGCAGATAAATTTACATCAACAAGAATATGAACATTGATCGGTTTACATTCCTACATATTAAACCTCTACAATATTGTCTTGACATATTTTCTCTGATTTAACTAGAGTTTCCTCTTTTTTCGATCTCTTTTAATTTCCATGCCCAAAATGAAATTTTAAACACCAAGATCCTTCATGTCAAATTTCTAGGACAACTCAGTTTTCACATCCTAGATAATCTCCTTGTTGTTTCCTATCAGCAACATGTTATCCACATACAAGACCAAATAAATCAAATGATCACCAATTAATTTAAAATACACACAATGATCCTCTTTTCTTCTTGTGAAGCCATGTCCCAACATATAAGTATCAAATTTTTTATGCCACATCCTTGGTGATTGTTTTAAACCATACATGGAATTTTTCATCTTGCATACCATCTCCTTCTTTCCCTTCACAACAAATCCTTTTGGCTTCTTCATATAGATTTATTCTTCCAGATCCCCATGTAGGAATGTTGTCTTCACATCCATCTATTCTAATTTAAAATCAAATGTAGAAGCAACATATAATATAAACCTTATAGAATTTAACTTGGCAACAAGAGAAAAAATATCACCAAAATCAATTGCCTCAACCTGGGAATAACCCTTTACTACTAACCGAGTTTTGTATTTCTCCACTTTTACTTCTACATTCAACTTATTTTTAAATACCCATTTGCTTCCAATGATATTTATTCCATTCGTCAACTCCACTAGATCCCAAGCCTCATTCTTATCCAAGCCTGCCATTTTTCCATCCATGGCCTTTTTCTAGAGCTTTCCATCCTTTGAATCCACTGCCTCCCTGATAATTCTAGGATCATCATCAATAATAAACAAAGAAAAAATTGAACGAAAATGAAATGGAGTATACCTTTTTGATAGCCTTCTTTCTTGAACCGATCTCCTCAATACTGGAGTATGAGGAGCTTCTTCTTTTTATTCATGTTCTTCTGTAGAGTCTGATTCATCATCCTTTAAATCAAACTCTATTTTCTCTGGTTATTCCTTACTTGGTAGGACTTCCTGTTTAAAAACACCCTTCATTTCTCTAAATACCACATCTCGTCTATACATTACCTTCTTAGTTTCTATGTTCCAAAGCTTATAACCTTTGATACCCTCTTTATACCCAATAAAGATACACTTTTCAGCCTTCTTATCTAGCTTAATCATGTTTTTCTTTGGACCATGAACATATGCCTCACAACCAAATACATTGAGATGTGTGAGAGAAGGTTTCTTACCAGTCCATACCTCTTGTGGAGTATTTTCATCCAGCGTTGATGAGGGTGATATGCTAACCAAGTAACATGCAATACCCATTGCCTCTACCCATAATTATTTCCCTAACCCGACACCACTAAGCATGCACCTTGATTTCTCCATCAACGTCATGTTTATCCTTTCTGCAACTCCATTCTATTGAGGTGCATATGGAGTATTCTTATGCCTTGCTATACCACACTTCTTACATAATTCTTCAAATTCGTTCTTGCAGAACACTCTGCCATTATCTGTCCTCAACACCTTAATTTGTTTCTCTGTTTGATTCTCAACAAGAGACTTAAACTCTTTAAACCTATCAAAGACTTCATATTTATTCATGAGGAAATATATCCAAGTATTCCTGGAGAATTCATCTATAAATGAGACATAGTACACAAATTTTCCCAATGATGGGACCAACATAGGTCCAAAAAAATCACTGTGAATTAGCTGTAAAATTCTTTTTGGCCTCGTTCCACCAAAGGGGAATCTTACCTGATTTTGCTTCCCATATACACAATGCTCATAGAAATAAAAATCTATAGAGCAATTATACATACCTTCAACCACCTTTACCGTGTAGTAGTCGAAGACCCTTCTCTCCGATATGCCCTAGTCTTTGATGCCACAACATAACCTTTTCTCCAGAAATTGTAGGAGTTATTTCTTCTTCAACTCCAATATCAGGAACAATGGAACTATTACACCCATCACTAATAGTTCTTCCTTGAAGCTTATACAAAGTTCCAAACATAACTCCCTTCAACAACACCATTGCTCCTTGAACAATTCTACAGGTTTCTTTTTCAAATATTGTTTTTACCCCTACATCATCCATTTTTATTAAAGAAATCAAATTTATGGACAATCCTGGGATATGAAGAACACCAGGTAGTGTTCTAATCCTTCCATATATGAGCCTCAACTTGACTTTTCTTGACCTGTGATTCCAGTTGTCGGGTCAACACCTAAGAAAACATTACCTCCATCATAACTTTCATATTAATAAAACCATTCCCTGTGTAGAGTCATATGAAAGGATCCACTTGAATTAACCAACCATGCCTCATGATATGCATGTGTTCTTGAAGAATCCAAGAACACATCCCCTCCTTCTTCCTTGGAGGCATTTTCTTTTGTAGAAGGAGATTCTTCAGATCCCTTCTTTTTCTCAACTTTGGATCTACACTGCTTCCACTGCTCTGTCCTTCCATATTCTTCCCTCTCATATCCTCCAACAACAAGGATGAGACCATTTCATCAAACTTCAAGGAATTTATATTACTACTTATAGCCACAAACAGACTATCCCACGAGTCTAGTAAAGAACACAGTAAACTGATGCACTTATCTTGATTTGAGCTTTTAATCTCAATAGATACTAACTAACTTACCACAGTACTGAAGGCATTCAAATTCTCTGCCACCGTGTCTCCATCTCTCATCCTTGGGTTATACAACTTATTTCTAAAGAATAATTTATTTAATAGCAACTCAGACTGATACAACTTCCCCAACTTATCCCATAAATCCTTGGTTGTAACTTCCTATGACACATTCAATAATATTGAATCTGAAAGACACAGTCATATTGTTCTCTTAGCCTTCCGATCCAACTTTTCCCAGTCATCTGTTGAATTTATTATAGGTGCAGTACATGGATATACTATGATCCACTGATCTCTTTCCACCAACATATATTCCATATTGATCTTCCGCGACTCAAAACTTTTCCCATTAAACTTATCGATCTCCATTTTCAAATTACTCGCAATTTGTTTTCACCTGAAAAATCAATACCATAGATCTCACACTGTAACAAGGATTATCAAGGTCTCGAGCCAAACCCTTGACCACAAAGGCATTCCCCTGAAACCAACAAAGCTCTGATACCAAATGTAGATTTTAACCTTGTACAATATTTACTGCAAGAAAATTTCTGGTAAAGAAAAAAATATATACAATGGAAAATACAAACATTACAAAGAGATTTTTCCCTTGGAAACCCAAATCGAGAAAACCAACATATTCTATATTCATTCAATGTTATACATTTTTTACCATAAAATATACATATAGGATCCAGAGGCATCCAAAACCCTAACCCAATGACCTGTATTAGTCAACAACTCTAATTCTTAACTGAAAATAGAAAATCGTTGGCAAAACCCATATACTGAAAAACCGCCCAAAAATGTGACACGTTTCCTGAGGAAATTTTTTTTTATCGGGGGCTCTGTGAGTAAAGAATATAACACATACCCAACAAAATGGATCCAACAGATCTACTAGCAAACTATACTAAAATGAAAACACAACTAAAGCTAACTAAAGCCTAACTAGACTAATCTACGAGACTTGGAAGACAATATTAATACATGGATATTACACTAACACACTCCCTTAATCTCAACTATTACATTCATAAGCACTTGCAATCCCCAAGTGTTGTCTTTGAAATTAAAAAAAAATAAAAATCCTAGTCATTTAGTAAAAATTTCTACGAGTTTCTCTCTTGATCCATAAAATTGAAGAGAAATATCACCATTATTGACAATCTATCGGATGAAGTGAAAGAGAGTGTCAATGTTCTTTATTTTCTTGTGAAATACATAATTCTTTGAGAATGTGATGGTTGAGTTGTTATCACAGAAAATAGGAGTTGTCTCCTTTTACATATGTGCTAAATCATTGAAAAGTATTCTCAACCATACTACTTGGCATGATGGTCAAGTTGGAGCAACATACTTTTCCTCTGCTGAAGATATTGCAAATATGGGTTGGTTCTTAGATTCCCATGAAATCAAATTGGTACTTAGAAGAAAAGCATAACCAGATGTGATTTTCCCATCATCAATGCTAGTTGTAAAATAACTGTCTGTGTACCCTGCAAATGAATAATCTTTAGAAGTTTTTTGTACCACAAATCATAGTTAAGTATCCCCACAACATACCTTAGCATCCTTTTTTCAACTTTTCATTGATAATCCTTGGGAGATTCCATAAACATGGAAACAAAACTTGTTGCAAACATTATGTCAGGTCTTGTTGTCGTAAAATACATGAGACTACCAACTATCCTCTTATATAAGGTTCAATCAACTATTGAACCTTCATCTTATTTACTTAATTTAGTTCCTAGTGCAATAGGAGTTTCAACTAGCTTGCATTTATCCATTCTAAATATTTTCAAAATGTTTGTGGCATAATTTTGCTAAAAGACAAAAATACCATGAGCAGATTGCTCAATTTCTAATGTAAAAAAATATTTTATAAGTTCAATATTAGTCATCACAAACTATGTTTTCATGGGAGCATTAAATTATTCTAACAATAGATTTCTTGTATAAATCATATCATCAACATAAAGGGAAAAAATGGTAATTTTACCTTGATGATATGATTTTGTATATAGTGTTGGCCCATTGCTTCTCATGTTGAATCCATTATTGATCATATAGGTGTCAATCTGACTGTACCAAGCTCTTGGAGCTTTCCTCAAGCCATAGAAGGATTTATTCAACTTATAGATTTTGTCCTCTTGTCCCTTGACATCAAAACCAGGTGGCTAATCCACATACACTTCTTCTTCCATAATGTCATTAAAAAGGATGAATATACATCTAACTGGAGCACTTCCCATTTTTTTTTGATCTGCAGTAGCTAAAATAGCCCTTATTGTTTCTAACATTGCTACAAGAGAAAAGGTTTTACCATAATCTATGCTAAGTTGCTAAGAGAAACCTTTGGCATCCAACCTTTCCTTATTCTTCTCTCTATTTCCTTTTTCACTTACCTATGTCTTGTACACCTACTTAACACCCATGTAGGATTTTTCTGCTGGCAGATCAATAAGATCCATGTTAGAATATAATGGATGTGCTTGTTTTTCCATTTACAATATCGCTATTGTCACCCAACCATAGGCCGAATCCACACTCCGAGCACCTTCACCTTGACAGAGAATCACTCTGGAAGAAAAACCCAGGCTATATAGCCAAAAAAGGGGTAGCACATCTTTCCCCAAGGATAGCGCACCAACAAGAGTTGATCAAATAGTGCAAACCCTAAGCAAGAGATAGTACAAGCCAAACGTGAACTGCTAGCTACAGCAGCTGCAATGGCAACTCTCCTCCAAACCTGCACACAAAACTGGTCACTGTAGTGTGCACAAGTGTTGCTCTGCAATTCTGAGACTGCCTGGGCTGAATTGTTATTCTAGGTATTTGTCTGTTCAGTATATATTATTTCTTCTAGCCGACTTCTTCTCTTGGAGGCTAATAACCTAATACAATCTATCTTCTTGAGCCGACATGTCTTCTAGGGTTATTAGCCAACTCATTAGGGTTTCTTCTTACTTCTCAGAGTATTCTATTCTCATCAAGTTTACACGTGGAGGTAAATACCTCCCGTAGATACCATAATATCAACACTCCCTCCTAGATAGGGAGGTATTATAGGTAATGGTGTTGAGCACAAAACATACCATTCACCCGGTAGCATCAACATAGTTGTATAGACTGTCTCATGACTAGATCATGAGCACCATCATCACCATCAGTGTCATCAGTTGCATCATATCTTGGAAGCATACTCTATTTGAGTAATCAGACATGATTCTCACTCCACACAGTGCCACAAGAACCATTCTTCTAATCTAGAAGAATAAATGTTCTGACCCATTTTCTGTCTGGGAAATATTTGTTCATTGATCATCCATCTAGCTGATAATCATTTTCAACACTATTGATAGTCTTCAAGTCAATTGGAACAATATCATTCAATAGAACACAACTGTGTCTATCCATAGTAGTACACAACTACAATCGAGTGGTATACTACCACACCAAGTATCACACAGATACTTGATCAAACATTGGAACACATCCACCACAGTGGTATACATCTACTATTTAGAAACATATGGTCTTCATAACAATCATCTGATATCAACCTACACAAAAACAATGTTATGATATAAACTGAATCATTTGGGCCATTCTTCCACTCACATATGTGATATCTCGAAAAATTATCTTCCCTAAAAAGGGTAAGACATCAATGATGAGCTATTTGGACTATTCTTCTCAAGCAAGGAAGAATAATTGTCCTGATTTTTTATCCTAGACCATTCCCCACCCTGGGACATTCCTCCGACACTAAACAAAGTGTAACCTGGAGAGAATGAGTCTTCCCTAAGGAATGTATGTCCCCAATTTTTGAACCTGGACCATTCCCCACCCCGTGACATTCTTCCAACACTAAACAAAGTGAAACCTGGAGAGAATGAATATGCCCTAAGGAATGATTGTCTGAACCATTTCCAAAGGAAATGACTGTCCTGCACCAACCTCCAAAACGGACCATTCCCCATGTTAACCACAATGGCAAATCATTGTTCGACGAGGCGGGTCAGTCTTAATGAGTAACCCTCAATAAGAGATACTTCCCTAGACCACTTCCCATGATAACCATAATGGAAAGTTGATGTCTATGGTACATCAGTAATCTGGACCATTTTACGAACTGAAATTTTTTTGTCTGTCAGAAATCTCAATCCACTTTCCGAACTAGAAAGAATCTGCTCATCCTGGACCATTTTTCAAACTGAAAAATGATTGTCCATCAATTAATAATACATCAATGCTCCCTCCCAACCTGGGATTCATCTATTCCTCTTTCAATAAGGAAGTCATCTCCATGAGCTCTAGCTTGAGTATGCAAACTCTTTCATCATTGACATAAGATTTACCAAAATGTCTTCTTATCTTCTCATCTGTGGAGATATGTATTGGAGAACCACTTTCTCCTTTCTGTACTTCATCACGGATAATGTAATTCTTGAATTCAAATGTACTTCGGTCTGGAACACTGGTTTTCTCTTAAGGCTTCATGTAGCTCTGATCAATAAAGTATATCATTGTTTGAAAACAGGAACATATCCATGTGGCACTTCTTCTGTCATCATGAGATCTGATCTTCTAAGTAATCATCTTGATACAATATCTCTGTTATAGAAAATCTTCACCATGCTTCTGCTGTGCACTGGAGGCTCTCCACCAAGTTATCTTCTTCCATATGCATACAAGGGTCTCTTTCTGGTATGATTCAAAGTCTTGATGTTGTTCTTCATACGCTCTTTGTTCAATTGCTCTGGAGAATAGTCTTTGCATTCATCTGATGTAGAATTGCAACCCATGGATATTGTAGATGATATAAAGACTCATGTAGAGGTATGTCTAGTTTATTGGAACAAGTAATCATCATAGTCTTCTCCGTCCATCTGGGAGAACCTCTAGTTATGGATCTTGCAATGCTTGCATATGTACATTATTCTTCATCACAACTTGAAGTTCCTCTGCTTGATTGATTTTATTGAGTTCATATCAGGTTGGTAATCTTGTGATTCTTAATACAGTGACTGGTTGTTCTAGCTTCTCTTTCTTTCTTGGAATCTTCATGTTCTTCCTAATGTTTTTCTTTATCTCTTGGGTCCATGGAGTTTCTTATAGATTCAATGCCCTAAATATTTCACTTCTTCCTTTCATGATAGAATCATGGATGTGGACGGATAACTAGGGATACTTTAAGGTTTCTTTTCGAAGAAGACTTCTTCTGAGGTTGAACTAAACACGTACTGTCTTTCATGGCTTCTACCATGGATATATACTTCATCATGTTCAATGGATCATAGGATTAGCTCCCTCCTAATCCTTGCTTCATGTATGAGTGCATGTTTTTCTTTTGGAAATATATAATTGGCTCCCTCCATCTAACAGATTCCACGCTTCTATCTGCATACTTATTGTCTTCAACAAAGTTTCATATGTCTTTCTCCAATTTCCTCTTAATTGTTGACTTCTTTCTGTCTTTGCTTCTTCTAAGTTTCTTCAAGATTGATTCTGATTTTGGCTTATCTTGTAATAGATTCCACATGATTTGTTTGATGTATTTCATCCTTTCATGTGTATTATCTGACTTGTATAATGATAGCAATCCTTATCTTGTTGTTCTTCCATAGGTATATTTCTTCTTGGAACACATTATATTCTAATATATAGATATACAAGATATGTACAGAGACAATGCAAACAATATATGTACAAGAACTAAGAAGAGTATTGTTACCTTCATAAGAAGAAGTCTCTTTCATCCTGCTTAGTCTTCTTTGTAGGTTCATTTTCTTCGGTAGCTGATGCTTCGTGTTTCTCCTTCCTTTTCTTTAGCTCGAGACAATGATTTTTGTAGCGACCATACTTTCGACAATTGAAGCATTGTATTTCTAAAATATATTTCTTTTGATTTGGCTTCCTCCTTGAACCAATCTTCCTATTGTTCATGAAATTATTGAATCTTGTTGTGAAGGCTTGGTCATCGTACTTATTTTGGGTTTGTCTGAGCGTCTACGTAGGGCATGCATGGGGGTTAGAGGGGGGGCCTCTAGGCCCCCCCTCGGGGGGTGTAGGGGGGCAGCGACCATGAATTTTTTGTCACATGGTTTCTTTGTGGATGGTTTTTTTATTTCCGGTTAATGAATTAGGGTTTTTTGACTAGTCCAGGACATTGGGTTAGGGTTTTGGATGCCACTGGCTCCTATATGTATTTTGTATTATAAACATTGTAACACGATGAATGAATATAGAATATGCTAGTTTTCCCGGTTTGGGTTTCCAGGGGGAAAATCTCTATGTAATGTTTGTATTTTCCATTGTATCTTTTTTGTTCTTTTCTGAATATCTGTTTGCAGTAGATATTGTACAAGGTTAGAATTTACATTTGGTATTAGAGCTTTATTGGATTCAGGGGGATGCCTTTGTGGTCAAGGGTTTGGCTCGGGACTGTGATAAGCCTTATTATAGTGGGAGATCTGCGGTACTGTTTTTCAGGTGAAAAGAAATGGCAAGCAATTTGAAGATGGAGATCGAGAAGTTTAATGGGAAAATCTTTGAGATTTGGAAGCTCAAGATGGAAGATCTTTTGGTGGACAAAGATCAGTGGATCATGGTAGATCCAGGTACTGCACCTACAGGAACTTCTGCAGATGACTGGAAAAAGATGGATCGGAAGGCAAAGAGTACAATCTGACTATGTCTCTCTGATTTAGTATTACTAAATGTGTCAGAGGAAGCTACAACCAAGGATTTATAGCAAAAGTTGGGGAAGTTGTATCAGTCTAAGTCCCTAGTAAATAAACTATTCCTGAGAAAGAAGCTGTATAACTCGAGGATGAGAGATGGAGACTCGGTGGAAGAGAATTTGAACGCCTTCAATACTGTGGTAAGTCAGTTAGTATCTATTGAGATTAAAATTTCAGATGAAGATAAATGTATCATTTTTTTGTGTTCTTCCAGACTCGTGGGATAGTATTGTTGTGGCCATAGGTAGTAATACAACTTCTTTGAAGTTTGAAGAAGTGGTCTCATCCTTGTTGTCGGAGGAGATGAGATGAAAGAATATGGAAGGACATAGCACAGACGCATTATTTGCAAGAGGACGTTCCCAGGAAAGAAATAGATCTAATTTCTCAAGTGGGACATCTAAGTCTAAGGGTAGATCTAAATCTCCTAGAAAGTTTGTAAGGGTATGTTGGAGGTGTGGAAAAGAAGGGCACTACAGGAAGTAGTGTAGATCCAAAGTTCATAAAAAGAAGGGATCTGAAGAATCTTCTTCTACAGAAGAAAAGACCTCCAAGGAAGAAGGAGGGGATGTGTACTTGGCCTCTTCAAGCACACATGTAGATCATGAGGCATGGTTGATTGACTCTGGTGCATCCTTTCATATGACTCCCCACAGGGAGTGGTTCTCCGAATATGAAAAGTATGATGGAGGTAATGTTTTCTTAGGTAATGATTCGACAACCAGAATCATAGGAAGAGGAAGGGTCAAGTTGAGACTCATAGATGGAAGGATTAGAACACTGCCTGGTGATCTACAAATCCCAGGTATGGCCAGAAATTTGATTTCTGTAAGCAAAATGGAAGATGCAGTGGTAAAAACAATTTTTTGAAAAGGGAAATTGCAGGATGGTTCGAGGAGTAATGGTATTGATGAAGGTATTTCGGTTTGGAACTCTGTATAAGCTGCTAAGAAGCACTATTCGTAATGGGTGTAATAGCTCCATTGTTCCTGATATTGAAGTTGAAAAAGAAACAACTCCTACAGTCTCTGGAGAAAGCGTTATGTTGTGGCATCAAAGATTGGGGCATATCAGAGAGAAGGATCCTCGACTACTACACGATAAAGGTATGTTTGAAGGTATGTCTAACTACTCTCTGGATTTTGATTTCTGTGAACATTGTCTATATGAGAAGCAGAATCGGGTAAGATTCCCCTACGGTGCAACGAGGGCAGAAGGAATTTTACAACTAGTTCACAGTGATGTTTTTGGACCTGTGTCGGTCCCATCATTGGGAAAATCTATGTACTATGTCTCATTTATATATGACTTCTCGAGGAAAACTTGGATATATTTCCTCAGGAAGAAATCTGAAGTCTTTGACAGGTTTAAAGAGTTTAAGGTTGTTGTTGAGAATAAAACAAAAAAACAAATTAAGGTGTTGAGGACAGATAATGGCGGAGAGTTCCGCGGGAAAGAATTTGAAGAATTCTATAAGAAGTGTGGTATACAAAGGAGGAAGGCTACTCCATATACACCTCAGCAGAATGGAGTTGCAGAAAGGATGAAAAGGATGCTGATGGAAAAAGCAAGGTGCATGCTCAGTGGTGTCGGGATAGGGAAAGAATTCTGGGCAGAGGCAGTGGGTACTACATGTTATCTGGTCAACAGATCACCCTCATCAGTGTTGGGTGACAAGACTCCATAAGAGGTATGGACTGCTAAGGAACCTTCTCTCACACATCTTAAGGTATTTGGCTGCGATGCATATGTTCATGTTCCAAAGGAAAATAGGAGTAAGCTGTATAAGAAGGCTGAAAAATGTATCTTTATTGGATATAAAGATGGTCTCAAAGGTTACAAGCTTTGGAACCCAGAAACTAAGAAGGTAGTGTATAGCCGAGATGTGGTATTTAGAGAAATGAAGGATGTTGTTAAACATGAATTCCTACCAAGTAAGGAGGAACCAGAGAAGATAGAGTTTGATTTAAAGGATGATGAAGCAGACTCTACAGAAGAACATGAATTAGAAGAAGAAGATCCTCATATTCCAGTATTGAGGAGATCAGATCGAGAAAGAAGGCTACCGGAAAGGTATAGTCCATCTGATTTTTGTTCAGATTTTGCTTTGTCTATTACTGATGATGATCCTAGAACTGTCAGGGAGGCAGTGGATTCAGAGGATGGAAATATCTGGAAAAGGGCCATGGAAGAAGAAATGGCATCTTTGGATAAGAATGAGGCTTGGGATCTAGTGGAGTTGCCAAGTGGAAGAAATCTCATTGGTAGCAAATGAATATTTAAAAATAAGCTGAATGCAGAAGGAAAAGTGAAGAAATACAAAGCTCGATTAGTAGCAAAGGGTTATTCCCAGGTTGAGGGAATTGATTTTGGTGAGATTTTTTCTCCTGTTGCCAAGTTAACCTCTATAAGATTTTTGTTTTCTGTTGCTATTGCATTTGATTTTGAAGTAGAACATATGGATGTGAAGACAACATTCCTGCATGGGGATCTGGAAGAAAAAATATTTATGAAGGAACTCGAAGGTTATATTGTGAAAGGAAAGAAGGAGTTGGTATGCAAGCTGAAAAAGTCTCTGTATGGTTTAAAACAATCACCAAGGATGTGGTATCAAAAATTTGATACTTATATGCTGGGACTTGGCTTTGCAAGAAGCAAAGAGGATCATTGTGTGTATTCTAAATTAATTGGTGATCATTTGATTTATTTGGTATTATATGTGGATGACATGTTGCTGATAGAAAACAACAAGGAGATTATCCAGGATGTGAAAAATCAGTTATCCTCTAAATTCGACATGAAGGATCTTGGTGCTTCAAATTTCATTTTGTGCATGGAAATTAAAAGAGATCAAAAACGGAGGAAACTCTGGTTAAATCAGAGAAAAATGTCAAGACAATATTGCAGAGGTTTAATATGTAGGAATGTAAACTGATCAAGGTTCTTATTCCTGTTGGTGTAAAGTTATCTGCAGATCAGTGTCCCAGGACACATGAATAAGAGGAGGACATGTCTCATGTTCCATATGCGAGTGCAGTTGGCAGTTTGATGTATGCAATGGTTTGTACTAGACCGGACATTGCACATGCAGTGGGAGTTTTGAGCAAGTATATGTCAAAACCAGGGAAGGAGCATTGGACAATAGTAAAAAGGGTTTTCAGGTATTTGCATGGCACTGCTAGCTATGGATTGTGCTGCGAAGGAAGGCCGAGATTGGACAGAGTGTTCGATATACATGGCTTTGTGGATGTAGATTGGGATGGAGATTTGGATCATAGGAGATCTACAAGCGGGTATGTGTTTAACATGTTTGGAGGAGCAATAAGTTGGATGAGCAAAAGACAAGCTGTAATGGCACTTTCAACTACAAAATATGAATACATGGCAGCCACTCATGCAAGTAAAGAAGAAGTATGGTTACAAAGATTGTGTTCAAGTATTGGGTTGGTACAACAAGCTGTAAGGATAGAGTGTGACGGTCAGAGTGCAATTTTTCTGGTGAAGAACCCTGCTTATCATTCAAAGACAAAGCACATTGATGTTCAATATCACTTTCTGAGAGACATGATTGAAGAAAAGAAAGTATCGCTGATGAAGGTGGACACTTTGAAGAATGTTGCAGATTCATTAACAAAATTTGTGAGCACTGAGAATTTCTCTTGGTGTAGAGGATCCATGGGCATTGCTACCCTGGATTATTGACTATGTAACCCCGTAACCCCTTATGTACAAAGAAAACAACAAGTGGGAGAATGTTGGGTATGTGTTATATTCTTTACATGAGTAGGAGTGATTGAACGTTTGCGCCAAGCGCGCAGGGGCGTTCGAGGGAAGCGCCCCCGAAAATTTTTTTTTTTTCGCATCGGGACCGCATTATATTTAGGTTGTTTTTCAACACATGGTTTCTTTGTCGATGGTTTTCTATTTTCGATTAAGGAATTAGGGTTTTTTGAGTAATCCAAGTCATTGGGTTAGGGTTTTGGATGTCGTTGGCTCCTATATGTATTTTGTATTGTAAACATTGTAACATGATGAATGAATATAGAATATGCTTGTTTTCCCAGTTTGGGTTTCTAGAGGAAAAATCTCTGTGTAATGTTTGTATTTTCCATCGTATCTTTTCTGTTCTTTTCTGAATATTTGTTTGTAGTAGATATTGTACAAGGTTAGAATTTACATTGAGTACTATGTTTACCAATTCCTTCTCTGAAATGATCTCTTCAATAGATTGTATTTGATCTCTTAATTGGGAGATCCTCACAAAGTATGATGTTATGATATCATCATCATTCATCTCCATGTCACAGAGCTCATTCTTTAGACTCATTCTTTGTCCAATGTTTTTGACTGAGAAGAGGTTTTTTAGGGCATCATACATCTTCTTCAATGAGTCAAGATGGGAGATGTAGGGTATCAAGTGGTCTTTCATAGAGTCCACTATGATACTAAAGGAATTGATGTCACCATCTTTGAACTTCTCCATAACTGCAACATTCTGCGATTCCTTCTCTTTTCCTTCTTCAAACTCTGGTTCCACGATATTTCCTTTCATGATATCCAACACTTTATTATTTTCAAGGATGAGGTCAATCCTTTTCTTCCACGCTCTGAAGTTAGAAGCTCCATCTAACTTGTTTTCTGACTTCATAGAGTAAGTCATGGCTTCTTTGACTTGGTCAACCATAGATTTGACCAGAAACTCAACCTTGACGTCTTGGCTTGCTGAGAGTATCAGGAGATGCACTAAGCTAGGGTACACTAATATATCTAGAAATTAGGTCAATCCCTTCACTTAAGGTGCCTTAACGAGAGGATTAGGGTTTCTACAACTGCACCTGCTAGTAACCCTAGCGACAGTGCTTTGGTGACTGCTCCTACTAGAAACCCTAGTGACAGTTCTTCGATGAGCTTAATATCCTTATGGATATGTTTCCTTCCAGCGTTTAGAATGAATGAAGGAGGTGTGGGCCCATAACCTGTTAGAATGTAATGTATGTGCTTGTTTTACCATTGACAATATCATTATTGTCACCCAGCCATAGGCCGAAGCCACCCTCTGAGCACCTTAACCTTGACATGGAATCACTCTGGAAGCAACCACTAGGCTAGATGACCAAACAAGGGGTAGCTCATCTTTCACCAAGGATAACGCACCAACAAGAGCTAATCAGATAGTCCAAACCCTAACCAAGAGATAGTCCAAGCCAAATATGATCTACTAGCTGTAGCAGCTGCAATGGCAGCTCTCCTCCAAACGTGTGCACAAAACTAGGCATTGCAGTGTGCACAAGTGTTGCTCTGTAATTCTAAGACTGCCTGGGCCGAATTATTATTCTGGGTATCTGCCTGTTCAGTATATATTATTTCTTTTGGCCGACTTCTTCTCTTGGAGGCTAATAACCTAATGCAAGTTATCTTCTTGAGACGACATGTCTTCTAGGGTTATTAATCAACTCATTAGGGTTTCTTCTTGCTTCCCGGAGTATTCTATTCTCATCAGGTTTACAAGTGGAGGTAAATACCTTCCGCAGCTACCATAATATCAACAATCCCAAGTCTTGTTCTTTTATATTGCTTCAATCTCCCCATTCATAGCTTCTACCCAATGTTCCTCTTTGACTTCTTCTTCAAAGAAGGTTGGATGATAAGATAGAAATGAAAAGTGACCTTGTTGTTCAAAATCATTGTTTTGTTGATAAATTTCCCTTATGCTTCTTCTTCGTTGATGTTTTGTTGAAGAGGATGATTCACTGCTCGAAGAAGAACCATTTCCAGAATATTCGTATTGTCTTTGTACTTGCAATATTGGTAGACTTGGTGGATGTGCTTGTTTTTCTGAGCTTTCTGTTTGATCTTCAATTTGTTGTAGTGGATTTTAGCTATCCACTGTCTCATTTTTTTAATCAGTCCATGATTTATTCTCAAGCAATTTGACATCCCTGGCGACTAAAAAAATATTTGTGACTAGGTTATAAAGTCTGTAGGATTTTGATTGCTCACTATATCCTATAAATATGTGGTTTTCACTATTGTTGTCAAGTTTCTTTCTCAGGTCTTCAAGGATATGTCAAAAAATTATGTAGCCAAAAATTCTAAACTATGGCAAATTTAGCTTAGTGCCACTCCATGCCTCTTGAGGTACTTTATCCTTGACACTTGTCATTGGATATCTATTCAAAATGTATAGTGAATAAGAAACTACTTCATCCCAATAATCATTCGACAAATTCTATGCTCTAAGCATACTTTTGGCCATGTTCATGATGGTCTAGTTATTTCTTTCAAACACTCCATTATGGTATGGAGTATATCTAGTTGTAGTATGCATTAAGATGCCTTGTTGTTTGAAAAAACTATGCAACTATTTTGAGCTATATTCTCCTCCATCTCACCTAAGCACCTTCACATACATTCCACTCTATTTTTCTTCTTCAACTTTGAATTCTTTAAACTTTGAGAACGTATCAAACTTATTTTTAAGAAAATAAAACCATATCTTCTTATTAAAATAATCAATAAAGCTCAAAACATAAAGACTACCACCAATTGATTGGGTTTGTAGTGGTCCACAAAGGACTATGTGAACCAATTCTAGATGTTTTTTACTCTATTAGAGGATGTTGAAAACTTGTCTCTCTTATGATTTCCAAGTATACAATTCTCACATGGGCTTTATTGTTCAATCAAGAAAGGAAGGCCTTTAACCATTGCATGTTTTTAAAGAATAATTAGACTCTTCAAAGGAAGATGGACAAACCTAGAATGCCATATGATGGGGATAAATAAACACTCCTCAAGTTTAATGGAAACATCCTATTCTTAGTCATTTGGATTTTTTCAATTAGTTTCCTACTAGGTGATTTATCCAAAATTAAGCATGTTGAGACTTTGAATAAGACATTATAACCATGCTCCATCAATTGTCCAACACTAATCAAATTATGTTTCATGGTTTGGTACATAGTAGACATCGTGTATGTCTTTCTTCTTATTTTGTTTGGATAGAACATATATAATTATTTTTCCTAAATATTTTATTTGAGAATACCTATTGTAATTTCAGATTTGATAGTGGAATCCATGCAAGAAATAAGGTCTTTGTTACTTGTCATGTGATTGGTCCAGTCAACCAAAGATCCATGGAGTGACCTTCCTCAAATGTATGGCATGAAAGAAACATTGCTTCAGATGATTTTCCTTCATTGTTGGAGATAGTGGCCATACTTTCTACAATAGTCGCATTGAATTATGGACTTGTCTCTCCATTTTATCCATCTTCCTCTTTCATTCTCTGAGTGACTAGACTATTGTAGATGTTTCTTTGTGTGTTTGTCTTCTACTTTATGATACATTTTCCTCTTCCTCTCTGATTTCTCCTTCTATTTCCTCTGTTGAAAGTGTTATGATTCTTGAAAGCTTGTTCGATAAATCCTTCTTCCAATTTGAGTCTGGTTTCATGTGAGATAAGTGATCCCATCATTTATTCAACAAAGAAGCTAGACAAATCTTTAGATTCAAGAATCGTTGTTACAACCACTTTGAATTTCTTGGGGAAAACTTCAAAGGGATTATTCAACTATCCTCTGATCTTGAATCTCTTCACCAGTCAATCTGATCTAATTAACAATGCCCATCACTTTGGTCATGAACTGGTCTACATTTTTTGTCTGAGTCATCATCAGGGTTTCAAACTGAGTTCTTAAAGTCTGAAGTTTGACAGTCTTCACCTTGTCATTGCCTTGGTAGGCAGATTTGAGAATGTCCCATGCTTGTTTTGTTATAGAGGCACCGGTTTTCTTTGAAAAGATTAAGTCATATACAAAGTTTTGAAGCCAATACTTGGTTTTGTTCTCTTTCTTCCTATGTACTGCGAGTTTGTCATGGCAACCAAATCTGTCGTTGCTGGCTATGTGAAGCCATTCTCTACAGGTTCCCAACACGCTTGTGCTTGCAAGAAAGATTTCATCCACATTCAACGACCTCTTTCTGCACTCATACGCCCAAATGCACGGGGTTAACAATTAAATCAACGGAAGCCCATTGCCATCCAAGAGTAGTAGGACCAACTATCACCCTCGATCTCGACGGAAAGCTCCTACTCTGGAGAGAGGTGAATCCGTGTGCCCAGTCCGGCGTTGTCTTGTGAAAATTCCAGTCACTTAATATCTACCAAAACAAATATGGTAGCGAGGAGTGAACTCACAATTCACTCAGTTCAAATTAGCTAACTAGAAGCGCGCTGTGCACTTCGGCACCAAACCTCAAAATCTTGTAAATCTTTCTCCGCGGAGACCACCGAGCTTGCCAAGAGCCACGTAGGAGGGTTGACGTTTGACTAGGTAATCACACTATGCGTGTGCTGGAAACTGCCGCCACGTATTTCGGTCCCTTCAATCACCTTTGACCGTTGACTGCCACACCTGAACCAAACTTTCTGTATGTCAGTTGCCATGCATTTCGGGAGGGGAAGAGGGAGGGGAGAGTGGGGATTTTAAAACCGCTAGGGCGGGAGGGGAACCACCTTTGTGTGGTATTAAAATACCTCGGTAGTTTGACTTCGAACGATTGCAGAGTGTCCGACCTTTTTAACGCAGAAGGCGTTCTTTTAAGGGGAAGTTCCCCTACGTGTCCACTCGCCATGTCATTATGTGTCATTTGACGATTTGACGGTAAGGTAGTATGTCAATATTATTGTTCCTTATCTACACGTTTGATGATCATCGACAAAAGGCGGTCAACGACAAGCGACAAGAGGCGGTAATGTAGTCTGTCGGTATTTTGTTCCTTATCTACACGTTTGACGACCATCGGCAAGAGGTGGTTGACGACCACCGACGGGAGGCGGTCGCTAAGGGAAAATATGGCGTTGATTACGATTATGAGGGATGAACCCACTGGTTTCCAAGCAATGGTTCAACACATGACGAGTTTTCCCCCTCTAAAGCAACAGAGCAGGGTCACCCCCTCTCGGTTGAATCCAGAGCCAAAGGCCCAGCCGAATCGACAGCACTAACACGTCGTCCTCCCTGCTCACGTTCGATTCTTCATCCGCAGGGCTTCCGGTTGCTTATTTAACAATCACCCTCATTACCTGATTTCAGCAGCCATCTGCAACAATTTCACAGAAAAATCCGTGTAAACAAGTGGGGAAGAATTTAAGGGGATTCAATACAGACGAAATCGTAGGCGTCATGGCTGTTGGCACTGCAAATTTTAACATTCTGAGACGAGGAACTGTCAAGTCACTTTGTTTGTGCCGGTATTTCTTGGAGCAATTTCTAAGGACTCTCTTCAGCTTCTTCTGTGTGTGATACCAGAATTTCTACGGATTTCAAGCAAGCAGAATGCCAATAAAAGCAGTGGTTTCTCCCTGTGCGATTTTTGATACTTCAATGAGCTGACCATTTTAAATCTAGTCTTGAATCAGGTAAGTGGGTTTTTTTGTTTTGTTTTGGAGCCCTTGGATACTTTCAATGAGTTTTTCTTTGTTATTTATTTTAATCAATTCTTCTGGTAAGATTCAATTAGTATGTGACTCCAAACGACAACAATTCCAACATACAGGGCTTAAGTATTGGTTTCCATGGCAGGAATGGGATTCATTACAGGGCTTAAGTATTGGTTTTCATGGCAGGAAGACCCACGATTGTATCAATTTTAATGGAAAGAATGCATCAGGCTCAATTTCAATGGGGGCCCTGCCTATAATGGATTAAGCCACGAACATGAGTGCGTGTCCTTAACGAGCAAGATAGTTCTTCTCGTCGATTTGGGAAGGGGTGGAGATTGTCCACACGCCACTTAACATAAACTGTCTTGTTGGATTGGAGCAATCCAGAGAGCCAAAACCTAAAAGCTTTACTGGATCGAGATTTTGAGAAGACTATACCCCTTTAATTGGTCCAACAGATTCAAATCAAATGGAAACCACTGTAACGATCCCATTCTACGTCAAGGATGCGTGAAGCTCATTGTAAAATATTGAGATAAATAGATTTTTATTAAAGCATTTACAAGATAATCCAGTTGTATGAAAACTCCTGTCACTTATATACATACCCATTGTTGAATAAAAACATAACCTAAATTTACGACTTTGCAAAGTTTGAAATCCGTGGAGGCTTGGGACTCAACCTTTACTGCTCTTGTTACGTCGAAAGGCGTATACCTATTGATAATGGGTACAATTAATCATGTTTTAATCTAAAATTCTAATGAATCATCTTTTAATCTAAAATTCTAATGTGATGGCTAACAATTGAAAATGCTAGCATATTCTTAGTCGTCCTCCCAAATCAATGAATGTGATCTACTCTTCATAACTTGTATTTTTGAATGCATCCGTTACCCTGTTTACTTTTTAACATTTACCTAATCATATTAAGAAATTACGGTAGCACTCTATGATTGCCACGTTTGAATGATTAACCTTTGAGATTACCAAATTTGGATTTCCTCACGGACGTTTCATTTTCTGTCGATCCATTTCATTTTCTGATCGTTTCGTTTTCTGACTTTCAGCTTTTCTGTCCGCGCGATTTCATTTACTGGCTATCTGCACTTTCAATTTTTTTTGGCTGTCCGCACTTTCAATTTACTGGTTGTCCGCACTTTCAATTTGTTTTGGCTGTCCGCACTTTCAATTTACTGGTTGTCCGCACTTTCAATTTGGCTGTCCGGGCGATTTCATTTACTGGTTGTCCGCACTTTCAATTTTTTTTGGCTGTCCACTCACGCCTTCGCAATGAATTGTTCATGCATGAACATTTCCCTTTGTTATTCGTGCAATTAACAATGCGTTGATTTGATTGCATGCTGATTCCCATAAGTGTTATTTCCCTGCTTGGGCGGTCTCCATGGCTATTGTTGGCAGAGAATTGGAGGTGATCAATTTGAGACTTTCAGGTGATGATGATTTCGATGGAAAACAAGCTATTAGATTATTGTAGATCGGTTTTCTCTGCATCCAAGAAGATGCCCATAACAGACCTTCGATGAGAGCGATAGTGTAGATGATGGAAAGAGAGAAGGAGGTTCTTGATACCCCGCAGGAGGGTTTTCAATTTTCCACGGCGAAGAGATTCAATCCTAATTCGTGGCTAGTACTAGCCGACTCGCGGCTAGTGAACCCTTTCGGCGTTCACCAACCACGAATTTGTGGCTATGCTAGTTACTTTGTTTCAAAGATGGAGAATTAAAGTTCAAAGTTGTTTAACTTTTGCAAAGCTTGAAACCCTCACATCCTTACATATCTGGTTTTTAAATATGAAAAATTAAAGCTTAATTTTATACTAAATATTTAGTTGTTATAATTCAAAATTTTTTAAAATCTTTATTCATTAAGTGAATTTTTAATGACAAATAATTTAAAATTGAATAATCCCCGGAAGGGGTGTTAGTGAGGGCCATCTGGCGAAGGCAGGAGCAAGGTGGGTGCCAATGAGGCACGAAGCCACGTGACGGGCCCGTGCCTCCGTCCGCCACCCTCCGGGTGAATTAATGGAGCTCTAATGGTGATGGGAGGGCGTGTTTATTGGCATCGACCTCTGCATTTTGATATGGCTCGGGCGATTTCCTCCGTTGTTATTCTATGGTGTCAATGCTTCTGTTGGTGGCTAGCAGAGCTTCCTCCCCTGCGTCTATGGTCGGCGTCTAACTGGTCCCTGGAGGCTCCCCATCGCGACCATCACTGCGACCTTCGCCGCATGCACACGATGCCCAAGCATAGGAAGCGTCTAAGAGGGAAACCGTGGCGGGGTTCTCCATGGAAACCTCGGCGACCCTCCTTCTTCTCGCGCGAAATGTCTCCCTCTGCACCTTCCCGTCACCTCCAGGAGGCGCAGCCCAGCCACACTCCTCCAGCTCCGCCGATTGCAAGCTTGAACTCCCTGGAATTGATCCCCCGGTCGCCTTGTTCTGTGTTGCGCTTACTCTTTGCTCCCACCAGGACTGAACCACAATCCACTCAGTGCTCGACTTTCCCTAGTACCTTAGGCGAAGAGCCACCACCTCCGAAGAGGGCATCAGGAAGCCCTGGGACCCCGTCCGTTGACGCCACCACTAGAGAGCAGGTTAAAGATAAACTGGGCATTCTGTATGGCCTGGTTTTTGAGCTTCGACAGGGCGTCGAGGACCTGCAATTCGGACTACAGCTGTCGAATGACAAGGTCACACTTTTCCTCCAACTCCTTTCCTCGCTGCATGAAACCTTCCTCTTGACCCCGGTAGAAGCAGACACAGCCGACGGTGAGGCAAAGGAGAGCGCGACTCCAACATAGGAACAGGGCGCAGCCACCACGACTGGAGATGTGGTCATGCAGGGTGCAGCAAAACCATCCCTGGAGGTAACTGGGAGCGCAACCATGGCTGAGCAAGACATTGCGAGGCATGACCGTGGATCCGAGAAGAAGGAGGAGGTCGAGATGCAGTGGGGCGACGGGACGACAATTGTAGAGGAGGAACCTTGGACATGCGACCTCAACGCCACCTGGCGAGGTTACGCGCCAAGTGTTTAGTTTATGTTTGTTTAGAAGTCTTGTTATCTGTCTGTTGCTTTAGATGAAGCTTCACCCTATTGTTAGACATTATACTGTATGGATTTTACGTTGTTCAAGCTGATTAGGCTGCTGACTGGGCTGGTTTCCCCTCTGTTGGGGCATCCCAGAAATCTTCAGTAGACCAAATACTATGTTTTGTAACTCCTTTTTGCTTATAGCAGGATCCTAATATAATATATTTCTTACTTACAAAAAAAAAAAATTGAATAAAAATTTAAAAACTTTATTTCATTAAATTATTTATCACAATAAAATTCTTGTGACTCCGTTTTTGGCAGCATTTAGAAAAATCCATTTTGCTTCCAGCATACTCCTCGAATCTGGACTAATTGCCGAGTCCACAGCCAAATCTAACCATTGCTTAAAAACCAATTACAGACAGGATGTTATAAGTTGGATAGTTGTTTCTCTAGGCAATGGGAAGTTGGGTAGTTGTTCACAATCTCTCATAAAATTGATTGCTTTTAATAGACAATATAAAGGTAAAAGAATAATTTAGTATAAAGGTAAAAGAATAATTTATTTAGTTAGTAGATTTTAATTGAGAATGTAAAGGGTTTAACAAGTTTCTTTTTAAAAGAATAAAATATTTTCTTAGTTTTTTTAAAGAATAATTTAGTTTTAATAACTTGTTGTGTAATTACTTATGGAGTGGGCTAATTTTGGAGTAATTTTCCTTCCGTAGTTATCTTTCTGGTAGGTTTTTTAGTTGTAAGCTTTTAAATTTTTGCCCAATCCAGAATTCTGATCAATTTTCTGTGAGTTGGTTTAAAAAGGAGAAAAACCCCTCGATAAAGTTTTGAAATGCATGAAACTTTGATCCATGGGAAACTTAGACTACCCATGACTTCATTAATATTGATCTTTGAAACATATAAAAATAAAATGTTTTTTTTTTTTTTTCAAACACTTTTTAAAAACTAGGAATTAATGCATTTTAATCTATTTTACTAATATAGAAATATAGAAAGTATAATTTTTTTAACAAGTTATTATGTAATTACCTTTTATTTCTAATATTTTTTAACAAGTTATTATGTAATTACTTTTTATTTCATTAATATTGATTTTTGTTAATAAAATTGTACAATCTGAGTGGGCTTAATATACAACTTAAGTGGGTCTGATATGTAGATAGACTTTACCAGTTCAATTGCTGAGCTTAATATGCTCTCTTTTTTTTTAAATCAAATCTTATTCTATATCATCAAATTAATAAATTTTAATTTATTTTATGAATATAAAAAGTATAGTATATTTAAAAAAATAAAATAATAATAAACATAGGCAGTTTCCAGTGAAAATGATGTGGGATGAAGTGAAAAAAACTAAATATTTTATATTATAAAAAAAATTATTATATTAAAAGTAAATATATTATATTGTAATATAAGAGATTTTTTAAATACCCAACATATTTACTTAATTATGAAATTTTTAATTTTTAATTTTATAAATTTTAAAAGATATTATATCCATCTAATAAAAAATTCTAAAAATGAACCATGAAAATTAAATAAATTTAAATTTTTCATAACCACGAAAAACTTTATCATTGTCTATATATACATTATCAAAAGTCATTTTTCACAAAGTCCTTGGGCAAGTAAGTATGATAAGGAATGATGGATATGTATTTTAAAAATGAACCATGAAAGTTATTTTTCACAAAGTCCTTGGGCAAGTAAGTATGATAAGGAATGATGGATATGTATTTTAAAAATGAACCATGAAAATTAAATAAATTTAAATTTTTCATAACCACGAAAAACTTTATCATTGTATTTATACATTATCAAAAGTCATTTAACAAAAAGTCTTTGGGCAAGTAAGTATGATAAGGAATGATGGATATTTTTGTTTAGGATTAATAATGAATCAAATAGTGTTAAATAATTATTAAAATAATATTATTTGTAAAGATAATGAATAACATTAAATCAAGTAAAGTATATATGATTTAAAAAATATTGTTAATATTGAATAGTTTATAAAGTTATAATCTACATACTCTAAGTTTCAAGGAATCATCTATTAATATATAAAGTTTATTGGGAATCCAAAATCTCATATCTTATAAAAAATATATAGAAAAATTTGGGAATGTAGAAAACACTGCAAAAATAAAATGTTCTTTTATCGTACAAACATAATTACCTCAATTCACTTGGGTGTTTCTTTTCCCTGTTTTAGAGGTATGCTAGTTACGCCTAAAGGCGTATACCTATTGGAGATGGGCACAATTAATCACCTTTTAATCTAAAATTCTAATCTGATGGCTAACAATTGAAAATGCTGGAATATTCTTAGTGGTCCTCCCAAATCAATGAATGTGATTTACTCTTCATAACTTTCTTGTATTTTTGAATGCATCAATTAACCTGTTTACTTTTTAACATGTACCTAATCATATTAAGAAATTACTGTACCACCATATGATTGTCACTTTTCACTGATTAACTTTTGGAATTACCACATTTAAGATTAACTTTTGGATTTCCTTAACTCTATATAGAGTGCTGTCTATCCAAACAAAGTGTATAAAGCCCCTGTAAATATTAATTGGACAATGTGACTTCCTAAATATGAATGACGCAGATTCTGAGCAATGGACGTTTGAAGAAAGGGGATCATCATGCTGCTCTCGTGTATCCCTCATAACATTCTACTACCGCAATCCTTTCTGTTGTACATCCATTGGATGGACTGATTGACGAGTAGAAACCCACGAAATTTGACAGGCGCTGCACTTTCAAAGATTTATTTGAGGAAAAGATATTGCGAGACTATGTCCAGACGGCCGAACTGAAAAGAAAAATTGAACCGCCAAGTTAAAAGCCTGTAGATGATGTTGCTCTTGTTTGTAGTGGAATATGAAGGCAGTGTTTGTGCAGTATTTGTGCTTGCAATGTAGGTCTCTTAAATTATCGAGCTATGACTGTTGCTATGTTACGTGAGTATTGGAATATTTCCAGTAATTACGTAGTATTTGTATTGTTGTGGTTA
>ML779752.1:1655621-1666723 GCA_009831015.1 Picea engelmannii | reverse complement strand
TGCAACCTATCTTTTTCTCATCCAACTTATTGTTCCTCCAAATAGGTTAAAAACATACCCACTTGTAGATCTCCTATGATCCAGATCTTCAGCCTAGTCTACATCCACAAAGCCATGTATATTCAACACTATGTCTAATCCCAGTCTTCCTTGGTAGAAAAATCCATAGCTAGAAGTGCCACGCAAATACTTGAAAACCCTTTTACTGATGTCCAATGCTCCTTCCCTGGTTTTGACATATACTTGCTCAAAACTCCCACTGCATGTGCAATGTCCGGTCTAGTACATACCATTGCATACATCAAACTTCCAAATGCACTCTCATATGGAACACAAGACATGTCCTCCTCCTCGTCCCGAGTCTTGGAACACTGATCCGCAGATAAATTTACATCAACAAGAATATGAACATTGATCGGTTTACATTCCTACATATTAAACCTATGCAATATTGTCTTGACATATTTTCTCTGATTTAACTAGAGTTTCCTCTTTTTTCGATCTCTTTTAATTTCCATGCCCAAAATGAAATTTTAAACACCAAGATCCTTCATGTCAAATTTCTAGGACAACTGAGTTTTCACATCCTAGATAATCTCCTTGTTGTTTCCTATCAGCAACATGTCATCCACATACAAGACCAAATAAATCAAATGATCACCAATTAATTTAAAATACACACAATGATCCTCTTTGCTTCTTGTGAAGCCATGTCCCAACATATAAGTATCAAATTTTTGATGCCACATCCTTGGTGATTGTTTTAAACCATACATGGAATTTTTCATCTTGCATACCATCTCCTTCTTTCCCTTCACAACAAATCCTTTTGGCTTCTTCATATAGATTTATTCTTCCAAATCCCCATGTAGGAATGTTGTCTTCACATCGATCTATTCTAATTTAAAATCAAATGTAGAAGCAACATATAATATAAACCTTATAGAATTTAACTTGGCAACAAGAGAAAAAATATCACCAAAATCAATTGCCTCAACCTGGGAATAGCCCTTTACTACTAACCGAGTTTTGTATTTCTCCACTTTTACTTCTACATTCAAATTATTTTTAAATACCCATTTGCTGCCAATGATATTTATTCCATTTGTCAACTCCACTAGATCCCAAGCCTCATTCTTATCCAAGCCTGCCATTTTTCCATCCATGGCCTTTTTCTAGAGCTTTCCATCCTTTGAATCCACTGTCTCCCTGATAATTCTAGGATCATCATCAATAATAAACAAAGAAAAAATTGAACGAAAATCAAATGGAGTATACCTTTTTGATAGCCTTCTTTCTCGAACCGATCTCCTCAATACTGGAGTATGAGGATCTTCTTCTTTTGATTCATGTTCTTCTGCAGAGTCTGATTCATCATCCTTTAAATCAAACTCTATTTTCTTTGGTTCTTCCTTACTTGGTAGGACTTCCTATTTAAAAACACCCTTCATTTCTCTAAATACCACATCTCGTCTATACATTACTTCTTAGTTTCTGTGTTCCAAAGATTATAACCTTTGATACCGTCTTTATACCCAATAAAGATACACTTTTCAGCCTTCTTATCTAGCTTAATCATGTTTTCATTTGGACCATGACCATATTCCTCACAACCAAATACCTTGAGATGTGTGAGAGAAGGTTTCTTACCAGTCCATACCTCTTGTGGAGTATTTTCATCCAGCGTTGATGAGGGTGATATGCTAACCAAGTAACATGCAATACCCACTGCCTCTACCCATAATTATTTCCCTAACCCGACACCACTAAGCATGCACCTTAATTTCTCCATCAACGTCATGTTTATCCTTTCTGAAACTCCATTCTATTGAGGTGCATATGGAGTATTCTTATGCCTTGCTATACCACACTTCTTACATAATTCTTCAAATTCATTCTTGTAGAACACTCCGCCATTATCTATCCTCAACACCTTAATTTGTTTCTCTGTTTGATTCTCAACAAGAGACTTAAACTCTTTAAACCCGTCAAAGACTTCATATTTCTTCATGAGGAAATATATCCAAGTATTCCTGGAGAATTCATCTATAAATGAGACATAGTACACAAATTTTCCCAATGATGGGACCAACATAGGTCCAAAAAAATCACTGTGAATTAGCTGTAAAATTCTTTTTGGCCTCTTTCCACCAAAGGGGAATCTTGTATTTGATTCTACTTCCCATATACACAATGCTCATAGAAATAAAAATCTATAGAGCAGTTATACATACCTTCAACATCCTTTACCGTGTAGTAGTCGAAGACCCTTCTCTCCGATATGCCCTAGTCTTTGATGCCACAAAATAACCTTTTCTCCAGAAATTGTAGGAGTTATTTCTTCTTCAACTCCAATATCAGGAACAATGGAACTATTACACCCATCACTAATAGTTCTTCCTTGAAGCTTATACAATGTTCCAAACATAACTCCCTTCAACAACACCATTTCTCCTTGAACAATTCTACAAGTTTCTTTTTCAAATATTGTTTTTACCCCTGCATCGTCCATTTTTCTTACAGAAATCAAATTTATGGACAATATTGGGATATGAAGAACACCAGGTAGTGTTCTAATCCTTCCATATATGAGCCTCAACTTGACTTTCCTTGACCTATGATTCCAGTTGTCGGGTCAACACCTAAGAAAACATTACCTCCATCATAACTTTCATATTAATAAAACCACTCCCTGTGTAGAGTCATATGAAAGGATCCACTTGAGTTAACCAACCATGCCTCATGATATGCATGTGTTCTTGAAGAATCCAAGAACACATCCCCTCCTTCTTCCTTGGAGGCATTTTCTTTTGTAGAAGGAGATTCTTCAGATCCCTTCTTTTTCTCAACTTTGGATCTACACTGCTTCCACTGCTCTGTCCTTCCATATTCTTCCCTCTCATATCCTCCAACAACAAGGATGAGACCATTTCATCAAACTTCAAGGAATTTATATTACTACTTATAGCCACAAACAGACTATCCCACGAGTCTAGTAAAGAACACAGTAAACTGATGCACTTATCTTGATTTGAGCTTTTAATCTCAATAGATACTAACTAACTTACCACAGTACTGAAGGCATTCAAATTCTCTGCCACCGTGTCTCCATCTCTCATCCTTGGGTTATACAACTTATTTCTAAAGAATAATTTATTTAATAGCAACTCAGACTGATACAACTTCCCCAACTTATCCCATAAATCCTTGGTTGTAACTTCCTATGACACATTCAATAATATTGAATCTGAAAGACACAGTCATATTGTTCTCTTAGCCTTCCGATCCAACTTTTCCCAGTCATCTGTTGAATTTATTATAGGTGCAGTACATGGATATACTATGATCCACTGATCTCTTTCCACCAACATATATTCCATATTGATCTTCCGCGACTCAAAACTTTTCCCATTAAACTTATCGATCTCCATTTTCAAATTACTCGCAATTTGTTTTCACCTGAAAAATCAATACCATAGATCTCACACTGTAACAAGGATTATCAAGGTCTCGAGCCAAACCCTTGACCACAAAGGCATTCCCCTGAAACCAACAAAGCTCTGATACCAAATGTAGATTTTAACCTTGTACAATATTTACTGCAAGAAAATTTCTGGTAAAGAAAAAAATATATACAATGGAAAATACAAACATTACAAAGAGATTTTTCCCTTGGAAACCCAAATCGAGAAAACCAACATATTCTATATTCATTCAATGTTATACATTTTTTACCATAAAATATACATATAGGATCCAGAGGCATCCAAAACCCTAACCCAATGACCTGTATTAGTCAACAACTCTAATTCTTAACTGAAAATAGAAAATCGTTGGCAAAACCCATATACTGAAAAACCGCCCAAAAATGTGACACGTTTCCTGAGGAAATTTTTTTTTATCGGGGGCTCTGTGAGTAAAGAATATAACACATACCCAACAAAATGGATCCAACAGATCTACTAGCAAACTATACTAAAATGAAAACACAACTAAAGCTAACTAAAGCCTAACTAGACTAATCTACGAGACTTGGAAGACAATATTAATACATGGATATTACACTAACACACTCCCTTAATCTCAACTATTACATTCATAAGCACTTGCAATCCCCAAGTGTTGTCTTTGAAATTAAAAAAAAATAAAAATCCTAGTCATTTAGTAAAAATTTCTACGAGTTTCTCTCTTGATCCATAAAATTGAAGAGAAATATCACCATTATTGACAATCTATCGGATGAAGTGAAAGAGAGTGTCAATGTTCTTTATTTTCTTGTGAAATACATAATTCTTTGAGAATGTGATGGTTGAGTTGTTATCACAGAAAATAGGAGTTGTCTCCTTTTACATATGTGCTAAATCATTGAAAAGTATTCTCAACCATACTACTTGGCATGATGGTCAAGTTGGAGCAACATACTTTTCCTCTGCTGAAGATATTGCAAATATGGGTTGGTTCTTAGATTCCCATGAAATCAAATTGGTACTTAGAAGAAAAGCATAACCAGATGTGATTTTCCCATCATCAATGCTAGTTGTAAAATAACTGTCTGTGTACCCTGCAAATGAATAATCTTTAGAAGTTTTTTGTACCACAAATCATAGTTAAGTATCCCCACAACATACCTTAGCATCCTTTTTTCAACTTTTCATTGATAATCCTTGGGAGATTCCATAAACATGGAAACAAAACTTGTTGCAAACATTATGTCAGGTCTTGTTGTCGTAAAATACATGAGACTACCAACTATCCTCTTATATAAGGTTCAATCAACTATTGAACCTTCATCTTATTTACTTAATTTAGTTCCTAGTGCAATAGGAGTTTCAACTAGCTTGCATTTATCCATTCTAAATATTTTCAAAATGTTTGTGGCATAATTTTGCTAAAAGACAAAAATACCATGAGCAGATTGCTCAATTTCTAATGTAAAAAAATATTTTATAAGTTCAATATTAGTCATCACAAACTATGTTTTCATGGGAGCATTAAATTATTCTAACAATAGATTTCTTGTATAAATCATATCATCAACATAAAGGGAAAAAATGGTAATTTTACCTTGATGATATGATTTTGTATATAGTGTTGGCCCATTGCTTCTCATGTTGAATCCATTATTGATCATATAGGTGTCAATCTGACTGTACCAAGCTCTTGGAGCTTTCCTCAAGCCATAGAAGGATTTATTCAACTTATAGATTTTGTCCTCTTGTCCCTTGACATCAAAACCAGGTGGCTAATCCACATACACTTCTTCTTCCATAATGTCATTAAAAAGGATGAATATACATCTAACTGGAGCACTTCCCATTTTTTTTTGATCTGCAGTAGCTAAAATAGCCCTTATTGTTTCTAACATTGCTACAAGAGAAAAGGTTTTACCATAATCTATGCTAAGTTGCTAAGAGAAACCTTTGGCATCCAACCTTTCCTTATTCTTCTCTCTATTTCCTTTTTCACTTACCTATGTCTTGTACACCTACTTAACACCCATGTAGGATTTTTCTGCTGGCAGATCAATAAGATCCATGTTAGAATATAATGGATGTGCTTGTTTTTCCATTTACAATATCGCTATTGTCACCCAACCATAGGCCGAATCCACACTCCGAGCACCTTCACCTTGACAGAGAATCACTCTGGAAGAAAAACCCAGGCTATATAGCCAAAAAAGGGGTAGCACATCTTTCCCCAAGGATAGCGCACCAACAAGAGTTGATCAAATAGTGCAAACCCTAAGCAAGAGATAGTACAAGCCAAACGTGAACTGCTAGCTACAGCAGCTGCAATGGCAACTCTCCTCCAAACCTGCACACAAAACTGGTCACTGTAGTGTGCACAAGTGTTGCTCTGCAATTCTGAGACTGCCTGGGCTGAATTGTTATTCTAGGTATTTGTCTGTTCAGTATATATTATTTCTTCTAGCCGACTTCTTCTCTTGGAGGCTAATAACCTAATACAATCTATCTTCTTGAGCCGACATGTCTTCTAGGGTTATTAGCCAACTCATTAGGGTTTCTTCTTACTTCTCAGAGTATTCTATTCTCATCAAGTTTACACGTGGAGGTAAATACCTCCCGTAGATACCATAATATCAACACTCCCTCCTAGATAGGGAGGTATTATAGGTAATGGTGTTGAGCACAAAACATACCATTCACCCGGTAGCATCAACATAGTTGTATAGACTGTCTCATGACTAGATCATGAGCACCATCATCACCATCAGTGTCATCAGTTGCATCATATCTTGGAAGCATACTCTATTTGAGTAATCAGACATGATTCTCACTCCACACAGTGCCACAAGAACCATTCTTCTAATCTAGAAGAATAAATGTTCTGACCCATTTTCTGTCTGGGAAATATTTGTTCATTGATCATCCATCTAGCTGATAATCATTTTCAACACTATTGATAGTCTTCAAGTCAATTGGAACAATATCATTCAATAGAACACAACTGTGTCTATCCATAGTAGTACACAACTACAATCGAGTGGTATACTACCACACCAAGTATCACACAGATACTTGATCAAACATTGGAACACATCCACCACAGTGGTATACATCTACTATTTAGAAACATATGGTCTTCATAACAATCATCTGATATCAACCTACACAAAAACAATGTTATGATATAAACTGAATCATTTGGGCCATTCTTCCACTCACATATGTGATATCTCGAAAAATTATCTTCCCTAAAAAGGGTAAGACATCAATGATGAGCTATTTGGACTATTCTTCTCAAGCAAGGAAGAATAATTGTCCTGATTTTTTATCCTAGACCATTCCCCACCCTGGGACATTCCTCCGACACTAAACAAAGTGTAACCTGGAGAGAATGAGTCTTCCCTAAGGAATGTATGTCCCCAATTTTTGAACCTGGACCATTCCCCACCCCGTGACATTCTTCCAACACTAAACAAAGTGAAACCTGGAGAGAATGAATATGCCCTAAGGAATGATTGTCTGAACCATTTCCAAAGGAAATGACTGTCCTGCACCAACCTCCAAAACGGACCATTCCCCATGTTAACCACAATGGCAAATCATTGTTCGACGAGGCGGGTCAGTCTTAATGAGTAACCCTCAATAAGAGATACTTCCCTAGACCACTTCCCATGATAACCATAATGGAAAGTTGATGTCTATGGTACATCAGTAATCTGGACCATTTTACGAACTGAAATTTTTTTGTCTGTCAGAAATCTCAATCCACTTTCCGAACTAGAAAGAATCTGCTCATCCTGGACCATTTTTCAAACTGAAAAATGATTGTCCATCAATTAATAATACATCAATGCTCCCTCCCAACCTGGGATTCATCTATTCCTCTTTCAATAAGGAAGTCATCTCCATGAGCTCTAGCTTGAGTATGCAAACTCTTTCATCATTGACATAAGATTTACCAAAATGTCTTCTTATCTTCTCATCTGTGGAGATATGTATTGGAGAACCACTTTCTCCTTTCTGTACTTCATCACGGATAATGTAATTCTTGAATTCAAATGTACTTCGGTCTGGAACACTGGTTTTCTCTTAAGGCTTCATGTAGCTCTGATCAATAAAGTATATCATTGTTTGAAAACAGGAACATATCCATGTGGCACTTCTTCTGTCATCATGAGATCTGATCTTCTAAGTAATCATCTTGATACAATATCTATGTTATAGAAAATCTTCACCATGCTTCTGTTGTGCACTGGAGGCTCTCCACCAAGTTATCTTCTTCCATATGCATACAAGGGTCTCTTTCTGGTATGATTCAAAGTCTTGATGTTGTTCTTCATAGGCTCTTTGTTCAATTGCTCTGGAGAATAGTCTTTGCATTCATCTGATGTAGAATTGCAACCCATGGATATTGCATATGATATAAAGACTCATGTAGAGGTATGTCTGGTTTATTGGAACAAGTAATCATCATAGTCTTCTTCGTCCATCTGGGAGAACCTCTAGTTATGGATCTTGCAATGCTTGCATATGTACATTATTCTTCATCACAACTTGAAGTTCCTCTGCTTGATTGCTTTTATTGAGTTCATATCAGGTTGGTAATCTTGTGATTCCTAATACAGTGACTGGTTGTTCTAGCTTCTCTTTCTTTCTTGGAATCTTCATGTTCTTCCTGATGTTTTTCTTTATCTCTTGGGTCCATGGAGTTTCTTATAGATTCCATGCCCTAAAGATTTCACTTCTTCCTTTCATGATAGAATCATGGATGTGGACAGATAACTAGGGATACTTTAAGGTTTCTCTTCGAAGAAGACTTCTTCTGAGGTTGAACTAAACACGTACTGTCTTTCACGGCTGCTACCATGGATATATACTTCATCATGTTCAATGGATCATAGGATTAGCTTCGTCCTAATCCTTGCTTCATGTATGAGTGCATGTTTTTCTTTTGGAAATATATAATCGGCTCCCTCCTTCTAACAGATTCCACGCTTCCGTCTGCATCCTTATTGTCTTCAGCAAAGTGTCATATGTCTTTCTCCAATTTCCTCTTAATTGTTGACTTCTTTCTGTCTTTGCTTCTTCTAAGTTTCTTCAAGATTGATTCTGATTTCGGCTTATCTTGTAATAGATTCCACATGATTTGTTTGATGTATTTCATCCTTTCATGTGTATTATCTGACTTTTATAATGATAGCAATCCTTATCTTGTTGTTATTTCATAGGTATATTTCTTCTTGGAACATATTATATTCTAATATATAGATATACAAGATATGTACAGAGACAATGCAAACAATATATGTACAAGAACTAAGAAGAGTATTGTTACCTTCATAAGAAGAAGTATTTTTCATCCTGCTTAGTCTTCTTTGTAGGTTCATTTTCTTCGGTAGCTGATGCTTCGTGTTTCTCCTTCCTTTTCTTTAGCTCGAGACAATGATTTTTGTAGCGACCATACTTTCGATAATTGAAGCATTGTATTTCTAAAATATATTTCTTTTGATTTGGCTTCCTCCTTGAACCAAACTTCCTATTGTTCATGAAATTATTGAATCTTGTTGTGAAGGCTTGATCATCGTACTTATTTTGGGGTTGTCTGAGCGTCTACGTAGGGTGCGCAGGGGGGTTAGAGGGGGGGCCTCTAGGCCCCCCCTCGGGGGGTGTAGGGGAGCAGCACCCGCGAATTTTTCGGCACATGGTTTCTTTGTTGATGGTTTTTTATTTTCGGTTAATGAATTAGGGTTTTTTGACTAATCTAGGTCATTGGGTTAGGGTTTTGGATGCCACTGTCTCCTATATGTATTTTTTATTATAAACATTATAACACGATGAATGAATATAGAATATGCTAGTTTTCCCGGTTTGGGTTTCCAGGGGAAAAATCTCTATGTAATGTTTGTATTTTCCATTGTATCTTTTCTGTTCTTTTCTGAATATCTGTTTGCAGTAGATATTGTACAAGGTTAGAATTTACATTTGGTATTAGAGCTTTATTGGATTCAGGGGGATGCCTTTGTGGTCAAGGGTTTGGCTTGGGACTGTGATAAGCCTTATTATAGTGGGAGATCTGCAGTACTGTTTTTCAGGTGAAAACAAATGGCAAGCAATTTGAAGATGGAGATCGAGAAGTTTAATGGGAAAATATTTGAGATTTGGAAGCTCAAGATGGAAGATCTTTTGGCGAACAAATATCAATGGATCGTGGTAGATCCAGGTACTGCACATACAGGAACTTTTGCAGATGACTAGAAAAAGATGGATCGGAAGGCAAAGAGAACAATCTGATTATGTCTCTCCGATTCAGTATTACTGAATGTGTCAGAGGAAGCTACAACGAAGGATTTATGGCAAAAGTTGGGGAAGTTGTATCAGTCTAAGTCCCTAGTAAATAAACTATTCCTGAGAAATAAGTTGTATAACTTGAGGATGAGAGATGGAGACTCGGTAGCAGAGAATTTGAACGGCTTCAATACTGTGGTAAGTCAGTTAGTATCTATTGAGATTAAAATTTCAGATGAAGATAAATGTATCGTTTTGTTGTGTTCTTCCAGACTCGTGGGATAGTCTGGTTGTGGCCATAGGTAGTAATACAACTTCTTTGAAGTTTGAAGAAGTGGTCTCATCCTTGTTTTTGGAGGAGATGAGATAAAGAATATGGAAGGACATAGCACAGACGCATTATTTGCAAGAGGACGTTCCCAGGAAAGAAATAGATCTAATTTCTCAAGTGGGAGATCTAAGTCTAAGGGTAGATCTAAATCTCCTAGAAAGTTTGTAAGGGTATGTTGGAGGTGTGGAAAAGAAGGGCACTACAAGAAGTAGTGTAGATCCAAAGTTCATAAAATGAAGGGATCTGAAGAATCTTCTTCTACAAAAGGAAAGACCTCCAAGGAAGAAGGAGGGGATGTGTACTTGGCCTTTTCAAGCACACATGCATATCATGAGGCATGGTTGATTGACTCTGGTGCATCCTTTCATATGACTCCCCACAGGGAGTGGTTCTCCGAATATGAAAAGTATGATGGAGGTAATGTTTTCTTAGGTAATGATTCGATAACCAGAATCATAGGAAGAGGAAGGGTCAAGTTGAGACTCATATATGGAAGGATTAGAACACTGCCTAGTGATCTACAAATCCCAGGTATGGCCAGAAATTTGATTTATGTAAGAAAAATGGAAGATGCAGTGGTAAAAACAATTTTTTGAAAAGGGAAATTGCAGGATGGTTCGAGGAGTAATGGTGTTGATGAAGGTATTTCGGTTTGGAACTCTGTATAAGCTGCTAAGAAGCACTATTAGTAATGGGTGTAATAGCTCCATTGTTCCTGACATTGAAGTTGAAAAAGAAACAACTCCTACAGTCTCTGGAGAAAACATTATGTTGTGGCATCAAAGATTGGGGCATATCAGAGAGAAGGGTCCTCGACTACTACAGGATAAAGGTATGTTTGAAGGTATGTCTAACTACTCTCTGGATTTTGATTCCTGTGAACATTGTCTATATGGGAAGCAGAATCGGGTAAGATTCCCCTACGGTGCAACGAGGGCAGAAGGAATTTTACAGCTAGTTCACAGTGATGTTTTTGGACCTGTGTCGGTCCCATCATTGGGAAAATCTATGTACTATGT
>ML779752.1:1589770-1646150 GCA_009831015.1 Picea engelmannii | reverse complement strand
AAAAGTCATTTAACAAAAAGCCCTTGGGCAAGTAAGTATGATAATGAATGATGGATATGTTGTTTCAGATTAATAATGAATTAAATAGTGCTAAATAATTATTAAAATAATATTATTTGTAAGGATAATGAATAACATTAAATCAAGTAAAGTATATATGATTCAAAAAATATTGTTAATATTGAATAGTTTATAAAGTTATAATCTACATAATCTAAGTTTCAAAGAATCATCCATCAACATCTAAAATTTATTGGAAATCTACAAATCTCATATCTTATAAAAAATATATATATAGAAATTTGAAAATGTAGAAAACATTGAAAAAACAAAATGTTCTTTTATCCTACAAACATAATTACCTCAATTCACTTGAGCGTTTCTTTTCCCTGCTTTAGAGGTATGCTAGTTTAAAATTGGAGAGGGTGGCTTAATGCACCAAAAAAAACAAAAAAAAAAACGACGTGTCTCTTTGTTTCTTATACACCCTCAATCTATTCACCTCCTTCAATCTATCGTGAACCTTTTCTATGCAATATCTTGCCTAGTTCACTCTCCCTCTCCCATGTTGACTCTAGGCGCCAAGGATTGACTAGAGTAGTTCTACACTCCACTGCTTCATATCAACTGCTGTCCACTCTATAAAGAGTTTTACTAACCCTCCTCTGATACCATGACAAATTTAGAGAGGCAGAGAAACAATCATAAACATAATTGCATGAGAATACCATGGAGTTATTAAGTAAGTTACAATGATATAAAGAGATCCAAGAGATCTATGAGCAAAATACAGTAATAGAAGCTAATTAAATTCTAACTAGACTACGCTACGAGAGCTCGCAGATAAGCTTAACACGTGGAGATTACACTAACAGAGATGAGGTCGTAGTGGCCAAGTATTGATGGTGCCCTCAGCTACGAGAGCTCGCAGATAAGATTAACACATGGAGATTACACTAACATAGATGAGGTCGTAGTGGCCAACTATTGATGGCGCCCTCGGACTCAGCCAGCTAGAGGATTGTGTGAAGAATGCTCGGTCACGCGCTGGAACTGGCATGATTGATCCCATATCAAAGAATCTGTGAAGATGGAGCCGTCCGGTTGGAATTTGACAGACAAAATGCCAGTCATGAGGCATTTTGACCATATTTTAAGTTTAAATGTTTCTTACAACGGTCTCCCAGAACGGGCCTCCAAACTGAGATAACGTATTTTGGACGGGTTATAATGGTATAAAACATCATGAATTTCAGTCTGGTAGTCTGGTAGGTCAATAATATCGAAATTTTACATCGCCAAGAAGAGAAGAGAGCGAAACAGAGGCGAGGACATGGTCTGAAGAGAGGGTGTCTAGATTCAAAACCATCTGCTTTTTTTCTGCAACAGCCATGGAAAAAAATTGAGCTATCACACAGCTGCAGTTGAATTGGAAATGAATTAGTAAATATGATGACTTCTTAATTTATTTAGTCCATTAAATAATATCTAAAGTTCTAGTAAGAGCTATTCCACAACTGCAATGGAATTGGAAATAAATGGGTAAATATCATTACCTCTTAATTTATTTCATCTATTTTGTTTGCTTCTTAGTGGAAATCCTGTAGCATTGATATAAATAATATGTAAAGCTCTCTTAATAATATTATTATTCATTTAGAAACATTTTCTTCCTTAAACCAACCACCATTACAGCTAAATATTTAAAAAAAAGAGATTGAAAAAATAGTATGTAAGAGTTCTTGAAATAATATCCTTTTAAAAGATGGTCTCTATTTTTATGCATTAAGAAGTTTTTTTTCTAGAACTGAAAATTCATCGACTTTCATATCTTTTTAAAAGCTGGTGTCTATTTTTATGCATTTGGAAGTCTTTTTTTTCTTTTAACTTGGAATATAACTAAAAATTCATCGACTAGTTAACTGTTTATTTTTATGCATAGAAGAGTCCTTTCCTTCTTTTAACCTTGAATACAGTTGAAGCTTCTTTAGGTAGAGACCCAAAAAAATAATATTAATGAGCTCTTGAAATAAGATCTTTCTATAACCTATAAATAAATTCTTAGTAGCATGAAATCCCTATGTCGACTCGTAAATATTTAGAGGTCTTTTCTTCCTTTTCTTCCTTGAACCTTGAAAACAACTAAAAACGCTTTAATTGTAGATTTTAAGTCTATCAAGTTGGACTTGCTGCAGTGTTTTTATTTTTATTTTTTATTTTTTATTTATTTTTAATGTTGTATCTATTTTAATAATCATATGAGCGGCCTTCCTCTTTACTTCATCTTTGAACATATCTCCAAACCTTCCGAAAGGAGGCAAGGGAAGGCAAGGTCTGATTTTAAATTTGGGAGTGGATTTTAGTGGTTCCTCTTTTATTGTTTGTTGATGTAGTCTTCTTTATTTGTTTTTTCATATGATTCACCTTTCCGATTTCTTGAATAGCATTGAAAGTTTTGCAGATGGAGAACTCTTCGATTAAATTGAATGGAAATAAATTATGTATAATTTTGTTTTGTTAAATAATTCGGAGACGAGAAATTACTGTAAAAATTCATTTTCAAATAGTTGATGGATTCTTTGGTGTGAAAATTGTGTAGAAATGTAGGAAGCAGCTTATAATTAGGAGAATAGAGAAGAGGCATATGATACTAACTATATCTTTAGAAATAGATATATCCTCACAAAAAATGGGATCACCAACTAAATTTTTTAACACAAACTTTAGTGTTGAAGAGTTAGTTTCTTATCAAAACTTTATTGTTTAGTTTCTTATTAAAACTTTATTGTTGAAATGCACACTTTTAAACATCACCTTCTTTGAGGGGTAATATGTAGACCCAAAAAGTCAAAAAAATAAAAAATATGTTTGCAAGTAAAAATAACTGAAATTCCAACCCTGGAGTTGTTCGAAGGATTGTGTGATGTTGGATGAGGGTAGGTATTTTTATGCCTGCGGATATATTTGAGAAGTGTTCAATTGTGATGGTGAAGACAGATCGACGAACATTAAGCGATTTCACATAGTAAAAGGCATACTCATTAACAAGTGCTTCGCCCCACAAAAAAAAGAGAAGAAAAATCATGGTAAAAGAAGTTGCCACGTGTTGTCTCTATGTAAGTTTCAGGTCCCCGCGTGGTTTCTAAAATTGGGGTTGACCTACCCCGAAGTTTGAGGTTCAACAACTTTTCAATTTGAGTTTCTGTGTGGCGCAATTTAACCCACTAGTTAAACTCCATTTTAAACATGATTTTGTAGTAAAGAGAGGTTTGGTGAGGTCAAGCCATCTTTTGTTACGGATGGTAACCAAATAAGTGGATGCAGTCTGGTGTATGGAGCCATAGCCCAGTGGTCTCGAGGTGAAGCAAACGTGAAGAGTTGTTTGACGCCAAGAGCGCACTGTCATCTGCTTCACATTTAACCCACGAATAGTGCAACATTGCACTGAGCACGCACTAGTAACCACCACCCATTTCACATACCATTATTCTATTAAGCTGAGAGTGAGCCGATCTCAAGGGGTTTTAGTTGTCCGATAAATTCACCGCCTAAATTTTCTGTCGATTGACCTCGGCTACTGTAGGACTATTATGATTGTTTAATAGAAGGGCCTTTCAGCAGCAGCTCAGGGTATGCCTTCGACGATGAGGAGGACTGTAGGACTATTATGATTGTTTAATAGAAGGGCCTTTCACCAGCAGCTCAGGGTATGCCTTCGACGATGAGGAGGTAGTCTTCCTTAGAGAAAATGTCATGATATTGCTGTAAGGGATCGCAAACTTCCCTAAGTAACATGCTATGGTGGTGTTTGGGCCTCGAAATTGCAGTGAAGTCTCCACAAAATCACATGGTGTGGTTGTTGGCAGCAGTTAATAAGAATGCGAAGTCAAATTTCGTGGCTCGATCTATCGATCTTGCGATGAGTTTGACAGAGTTCCCTCTCAAATAAGTAATCAAAAAAGAGATAAGATATTATATATATATATAAAGTTTTGGAAAAAAATTCCATAAACAAATATTTGCAAGTGCATGAGTTGGTTGGTGAGAAGATTTGGTAAATGGGTTTGTTGGGATTTTAGTAAAGCATATAGAATGCTTGTTATATTTGAGTGAAATGTTGAAATAATGTTGTAGGGGTTCATGATCACCTGTACCCAACACCTTAGAGGTTTTTGGTAGTAGATGTAAATCCTTGCCATAGGCAAGTTAATTTCCCTATGTGTTTTGTAAGTTCTGTTGAGGCAGACCTACATGGATTAGTAAATAACCATGTAGTGTGATTTCTTCTTATGCATAGAGTGGATGTAGCATCAAGTTGTGGAATGAACCACTTGGTGTAGTTCTATCTAGCTTGATGATGAATCCAAAAAATTGAATCTTCGATTAAGGAGGGGAATGTGACATAGATTAATCTAGTATGATGGACCAAAGTATGATCAAGGGAGAGTTTAGTATATATTGATGAACGATGTAGATTAAATACATTCCTACAGAACTAGCCAGTACAATGGATGGCACTCATGTATCTTAGTAGATGGATTGTTTTTTATATGGACATCAATGATCACTTGTCTATGCAGGTACAAAAGAAATAAGACACTTTGAGGATAAAGTTCATAGTGAAGAAAACCAAAGTAAGTGTGTGCATTCTAAATTTCTCAATCATGAAGGTTTGTGGTCATCTCAAACCATTTGAGCATTGTAAGTACTCATGAATGTAACAACTGAGATTAAGGGGGAGTGTTAGAGTTAATCTACATTTGTCCACCTATCTGTACACTTATCTGCCAACTCAACTTGTTAAGAGTAATTAGACTTCAATTCAGCTATTATTTACTACAATGTTTGGTAGAGATCCATTGGATTCTCATTGTATCATTGTAATCTATTGTTTTATGTATTTTTGTTTTTGTCGGTCTCTCATTACGCCGAAAGGCGTACACCTATTGACAATGGGCACATTTAAAAGGTTTTTAGTGCTTAATCAGTTTTGTATGGACAAGATTAAATATTGATGGAATATTCTTAGTCGTCCCAATAAATCAATGGTTGTGATTTCAACCACTAACTTCCTTACTATTATAAAGGCATCCGTTTACATGCTTATTTTTTTACTTTTACTTAATCATATTTAAAATTTACTGTGGTGACTAGCTGATTTCCACGTCTAAGTAATTAACAAAGATTAAAGCCACATTTCATTTTGTGGCCATGTACAACAACATAATAACTATGGGCGCGTAGAGGCAACGAATCCCTGTGGGCGCTTGGAGGCAACGAGTCGTCGCCAACGCTCATAGCTTTACTTCTGGGCGTATTTCCTTGCAGCTCCATAGGAAAATCTTTTCTCATACCTTCGTTAAAACAGAAGGAAATGAGCAAACGAACAGTATGGAGAACTGGATTTCAAGGCAACGACTTCAGCAGTGAAATTAGATACGGTTCTACTTCTCATGAACCAGGTTGCAACAGGACGGGTTGCTGTAATAGATATTCTGATAATTTGGCTGGGGGGAGATAAACAATCGCGTGTACAGACAGACGCATATCATTCAAATGAAAGAGGAGGAACGATACAACCACCCATCCAGATGGACTCGACTTCAACAATATTGTTTTGGCTGTGGTCTATCCAAGTTTGCTTATATTTCAAACACGTAATTATGTATCATGAGATCTTTAGGTGTAAGAGCACTTTTGCTCTAGTTAGCCTGGTGGTTTGAATGAGGTTTAGTTTCATTCGGTCATTGGGTCTATCCTTGTGGAATCTTAGATCGTTCGTTTTTAGGTTCATTAGGGCATTGGGTTCACCTTTGGATAATTTTGTATCTCTTTTTATAATTGGGATATTTCTTTATATGTAATTAGGGTTTTATAAAAAAAGTTAATTTAAGATTTCAAACAAGAGTACACCATAATATTATTATTGCTTCATACATTATGCTTTTAAGGTTGTATAATTTTTTTTTATTTAGAACTAAAAAAATAGAACACCATAAAAATGTGAAATATATTGACTTTAGATTTTCATTATTGATAAAAAAAAATTATGCTTTAGGGTTTTATAAGAAAAACATAGTGTTTTTAGGGCTTTTACACAGAAAAGTGTAACTTTTGGCATTCACCAGCCACAAGTTTATAGCTGTGCTATTTTTATCACAACCTTCCCCTAATATGGAAACTCTTAAAAGAAAGCTAATACATGATGTAAGTCCTTTGAACTATAAGAAAGATGAAAATACAATTCAATATAATCCAGACAAGTTGGGTAGCAACAAGTCCCTACCAAAAAAGAAGAAAGCACGTGCTGTAAAACGTAATATAAAGAATTGTTTTTACTTGCTGATAAAACTAAATTTCATTACTTATTGTTGAATTGTCGACATGCGCATGGGGTAGGATTCGTTGAAGTGATGGAGCGTAGTCCAGATGTAATACTTTGTGCCGTCTTAAAGCTTTCGTTCCTCGCGGTAACTCTTATTTTACGTTGTCGTGGTGCACACAAACATGCAAACATTTAATACTATGAAATGTAACACTGTATAGTATTCTAGAATGGAATTGAATTGACCATCGTGGTTACGATGTCACATGCCTCTTCTACTATTTGTAGGATCTCAACGCAACTTGTTCTGCTAAGTAAAGAAACTTTGGCCATTTCTTGTGTTAGTGAAGACATTTGGTTATACCGCAATGATGAAAAGAACAATTTTTTCGTTTAAGGAATTTTTCATTTTACCTTAGTAAAACTTTACATTTAAGTCCTCATGTCCTTCAACTAGTCCACTTGGTTATGTTTTCTTCAATTTCTCCACAGTTCGAGGAGATTATTATATTGTAATTTGTCTTAATTACAATATAACGTTTAAGAATATATGTAATTTAAATATTTATGTTTTTTATTTCTAAAGTAAAGTGTTTATCTCACACATTACATCTGTTTAAATCCATTGTGCCCAACAACATAGATTCCATATTATGCCCAAGCTGGTTCAAACTATTTTTTTTAACTTGCTATAAAAAATGCATTTCGATTTCCAAAATTTATTGTGGAAAGTCCATTCATTTCATTAGAGGTTTTTGGAGATTCATACATACAGCCTATTGAAGATTTACATAGGAAAGTATTAATAAGGTCAAAGATTCTATAACTATAAGTATTATTAAAAAATTTGTGGCAAATAAAAAAACAGTTAGTAAACAATTTTTTTTAAAGCTTTTCCTTTTTTAAGGTCGTGGATTTTATTCTTATGGGATAGCTCAATTGGTGAGACGTGCGAGCACTCTCACTCTCACCCTGTTGTAAAAGGTCGTGAATTTTATGTGAACATTATGGTCTTTCCCATCTTTATGGGTTTTATTTCTTTTCCATCCATAAGTTTAACAAAATAGGAGATGAAAATCATACAGAAATGAAAATTGAATGAGGATTTTATAGCTGGAAATAAATGCATAAAAAATAAAATAGCTTGGAAATGGAAAATCATGCATAAATGAAGTTTGAATGAAGATTTTATAGCTGGAAATAAATCCATGAAAAATGAAAAATAAAATAGCTTGGAGATGGAAAATCATGCATAAATGAAATGAGGATTTTATAGATGGCAATAAATGCATGAAAAATAAAAAATAGAATATCGTGTATGGTACACCAGTTCAAAGATTGTAAAGGAACTGGGTTTTAGAGTAAGTGCCCAATTGAAGCGCTCGAGGTAGACACGTCACCAGACAAGTGGAGTTGATTAAAAGTTGAATTCATGATTTTCTATGTTCTTTTAAAGTAAACTTAGGGATTTGAGAAATGGGTGTAATTATGTATGTGAAAACAAAAGATTCAGGTTATCAATTAGGTTGATCATTGTAATTCCAGGAAGGATTGAGAAATGGAGATGGGGAGGATCCACTCCATCAACGCCATCCCACATTGAAGCCAGATTCAGAGCCCGAGGAAAAAACTGAGATTGACAGCATAAGTTTAAACTGCATCTATCATAGATTTACAAGGCAGTGCGGAATCAGAGTTTTGGTGTTGTAATCACTGAATTGTTATCACCCTCACTGATATCAGGACTTCTTATTTCACGTTGATAGGTGATTTCTCATTACAAGGTGTTAGTGTGTTGATCTTTTGATTCATTATGGCCCAACTTTCCTTCATGGGAATTCTTTAATAATTTTTAATTATTAAAGTTAATTGTGTGTTAAACATATTGAACGTTATAAATAATATTGAAAGACGAGATACATGAAATAACATTGATTGTGTGCATATGTTTTAAAGAATATTGAAGGGCGAGCTACATTAAATAACAAATATTAAACTCCTGCCATGTGCATTACATGGCATGTGTAATGAACTTGCCTTTTGTTACGACAACAAGCCTCTCATAACAAGTGCAACATTTTTTTGTGTGTGTGCGTGTGTGCAAGGGTAATAAAGACATTATATGCTGTGTCGCAACACGACGACGAAAATGACGCATGCAACTGTGACAATAATATGACGATCTAAGAAGGACATCAAGCATCTGGAAGTAATGGACGACAATCAACCGACGAAAAATTAAGACTGACTATCCATCCATCCTACCGTGCAATGGTTAGGACCTCCAGGACACATAAGCAATGCTCAACCCCAGGTTCCCATCGATTTTGACCATTTAAGGTCTTAGGGATGACGAATGTTTTGAGGAACCAGGAGGTGTCTACATCCCGCCCGACCCAAGCATACCAAACTAAATATGCTAAGTCAACCACATCAACGATGATCAATGTGCATTAGTGTTCTATGAATCAATCGCACATCACATAAATTCCAAGGTGCAAGAGAATTTGATTTCTAAATCCATCATAAAACGACATAAGTTCGTGCACAAATTCTATTATAAACTTACAATTGATCATACATCAATATCTCCTGATGGTGCAAGAGTAACCTACTTGATTTTAAAAGCACTAAGAGAACAATTACATAAACAACCATGCCTCTCATTTATTCATTACGCAATGAAACTATCAAATTAATTCAAGGCGTAAGCGAATTAAGAGCTAGCTAACCATGACTCCAACATTCTCCATTCAACTTTAATCATTATGCATTCCAATTGGGCATTCAAATTTTATCCAATTCTCAACCTACTAGCCATTAACATTAATTGAAACATTACTAAAATAAAGTAGCTTTCTATTATTAAACACTAACTAAAACAAAGTAGATTGCGGTTATGAAACATTAGATTGATTTCTATTATAAAACCCTAGCTAAAACAAAGTAGATTGTTGTTATGAAACATTAGATTGATTGCTATTATTTAACACTAACTAAAACAAGTAGATTGTTGTTTAATGTTGTAGCATTGGTAACATCTATCTAATATTGTTTTAATATAAGCTTACTTTCTTTCTACAATAACATATACAATCCTATGTGCATATGAAAAAGGGGAGCAACCTTGAAGGGAAAAAATGAAAGTTTTTAAAGATAATTGACTATCGAACTGCCCTCAACCTAAACATAAGATAGTAGGATAACACTGTAACATGAATCTAAGCATAAAATAAAAATATGATAATGAAAGAGATGAGATGTATATATCGCTTTCGCCTTGTGTTTCTTATCAAACTAAAATTGATGTGAATTAAAACCATAACATATGCTCTCGATTTATGTTCTTATCGACATGGAGAAGAGAGGTTTCATAAATTGAGTCGATGCTACTAAAATTAAGCACGAAGTGGTCTAAGTACTAAATTTTAAATAAAAGTCATTCACCCATTCTATAACCAACATAGAATTCCCTAAGACTCATATTCTTTCCACTTTTATCTCAAGACCCAATTTGAGTAGGAGTTTGAGCAACCACGATTTGTCCAATTGTGGACACGGATTCTGATATTCACTTTAAAATAAAATTTTGTGGGAAGGATAAAGTAACATAATGCCTCGAGCTCCTTTTGGCGTTCTGGACTTGATGCATTGGAATAATCTCTAAGATTGTGATTGATTAATCTTTATCTCTAAAATTTTGAGGTAAAACATACCTAAAATAAATTATATTATAAAAATGGAAACGCAGGGGGGGTCATCATTACTCTTAACACAACTGCCAAATTAAATGCGACGTTGTCAGTCAACGAGTAGAGACAGCCTTACCATATATTAGCTACCCAATATCTATAGAGAGTAAACCTTAACGCTATCAATTAAATCTAGAAATTCTCGCTGACACTCAATATTTAAAACAATACAACGTTTTAAATGGGTGGTTTCAAACAATGAAAGATGTCAACTGGTGGCCCTAGTCTCATTTCATCTCCGACTATTAATAAGCAGAGGAAAAAAAACGGAGAGAACGTTGCTGCTAGAAGGAGATAAAGAAACTGTCGACAATAAGGTTCGTCAACAAGGTTGGAGGTAGCTCATGAGGGAGTAAGGAAGATGCACATGTAACATAGATTTGTTGTCAGGAAAACAATGGCAGATCACCTAAGATCTCGACAAAAACTCATTAATTTCAGGTGTGTTGGGTCGACTTGGCACATGGCTAATCACTTCTAAGAACCAAGATCTGCGTAATCGAATTCAGAAGGAGAAAGTCAAGGTTGGAAAAAAATGATGAAAGTCACTCCATCATTTTTTTTTTTGTGCAGAAAAACAAATGCCCAAGAGACACATTAGTTGCAGCAAAAAAAACAGGCCAAGGTTATGAGCACAGAGCAAGGGAGGTGTATAAGCAAAGGCCCAAAGATCAACGCTATCCAGAAACGATGAGGTAACGCTGGGTCATTAACCCCACCCGACAAGTAAAATAAAACACAAGTGTTTACTATGAAGATCTCGGGTATAAGAAAAACGATGGAGTAAAATACTCCTGAATTAATTTGCTCAATTAAGAAACACACTAGTAAAAGAAATGCAGGATGCAGACCCAAATGCCATTAATATAAGGAATCACAGTCAAATTAAATGAAATGGTAGAGCCATATTTTAGTAAGGAAAACACCTTCAACCCTTTAAAATGCAGAGACAATAACCAACAATATAACACATTCAATAATGCAATATGCAAAAATGTCCAGCAAGATAAAAAGGGTAAAAACGAGATAACGCTAGGTAAAAACGTGTCGAGTTTATAGAAAAACCTTGTCCACAATCAAATTCTGTAGGGTTAAAAAAAATGCATCAGGACGCAAGGCCAACCTTTAACAAAAGACAACAACAGAGGCGGACGACAGATAGGTTGTCCTTTGCTTCAACATCCTCGCACAAAAAAGCAGGGCATTGAGATCCATAGGTCTTTTAACGGTAAGGCGACGACTGTAGATCAGGCTCCTGGCTGACTGCTCAGGCGAGGACTGGTGAACCAAAGGACGAAAGGTAAACAACCATTAAGGAAACAATCAATTACAGCCAGGGGGTCAAGACATGCAGGAAAACGAAGGCCATAGGAGATAACAACTATCGAGCTAGGCTAAGGAAGGTCCCACTCATCAAAAAAACATTAATTTACTTTTCATTTAAATGAGCAGATCCAAGCATAAAACCTACATCATATACTATACAAATGAAAAGAGAGTATCGTTGCCTATTCGCCGCTCTGAGTGACGACCACTCGCTCCATGCAACTCCCGCTCGCCGACCATCGAGACCTCACTAGTACCTCCCAGCCAACGCTAGGGGTAATCTTCTTCCCCCTTAGCCCCCCGAGCCACAAAGGGGCCACACACACTATCCATAGGTTTCGTCTAGCTCCCAGCTCCCTTGCAAGGCTGAGATACCACTCCTCTCCAAGCTGGGTATCCTAACTCCCACAAGTAAATCAGTCAAGTCGATATTTCTGCAGCATAACGTTACGCAAACAAAAGATCATTCTTCATGCTTCTCCTTCCTTTATTTTATAGAGTTTCGAACTTCCTTTCTTTCTTAAAATCTCATATAATTAAAGTTTTAAAAATAATTTCCTAAAATTTCCTCTCCGTACAAGTGTCCCCCATCCCCTACATTCCTCCATAAATTAATTTCTTTAAATAAGTAATTATCTTTATTTCCCTCACCCACCTAGAGTTACTCCTAGAATCCCTCCTAGGTGTCCCTAGATTCCCTTACAGGTTTTAAAGGCTTTTCCTATTATGAAATTGCTAATTCAGTTTAAAATTAGAAAGCTCTTAAATGTAGATTCTTTACTAAGTTGACTTCGCGCTTTTCCCCTTAAGTTCCCCCTTTTCCTTTTTATGTTACCTTTTTTCCTGAGTATCCTATTTTTTGTTTTCCCTCTTTCCCCTTTTACTTATAACTCAAAAATGCAGGTGTGGAATTTAACTCCTTTTCCCTTTTATCATTAATTTAGTATCTTCTTAAACTATCAAAAGATAAAATAATTAATTCCCTCTTTACATTTTATATCCATAGGTTTCATTTCTTATGAATAATTTAATTTCTTACTCCCTTCATGTTACAAAATTTTATGGAGATCATAATTATTTTTTTTAGTGGTTTTTTTTATTTTAAAATTTTTTAATTTTTTTTTGTTTTTATTTTATTACTTTTTATTTTAAAGGTAGACAAATTTTACCCCTAGCGTAATTTTAGACTTAGAGCTTAGATTTTGTACAGGGTGACATTTAATTAGGGAATTTGCTTTTAAATTTCTTAACACGTTATTTGTCTTAGGGCCATCTAGGTTCATCCCTCTATCACCATCAACGCGACGTGCCCTTCAAGATGCACTAGGCTCTACAAGGGTGCCACTCGCCTCATCTATTCCTTTGCGCGACGTGCCCTTCAGGAAGCACTACGTTCTCTAAGGGTGCCACTCGCCTCTTGACTGATTGATAGACATCAATATCCCCTGGAGTCAACACTCCGCTAGGTGAACTTGTGGGAGACTAAGGGCCTCTAAGGAATAAGTCTCCTTCCTTATTGTGTGCCCCTTAGAATCATCGTGACCGACTGTCACAGTCTTCCCTCATGGCATCGTCGGTCCTCTCAAACTAGGTAATCGTTAACCTACAGTTCGAGCCACAGCGGGAGTGCTAGTAGGCTGTGGAAGGGATGTTGTCCACACCTCTCCCTCAACATCTCTGGTAGTCGTGTGTGACCCCTTTACTCCATATGTGAGTCTAGTCGACAAGCTATCATCAGCCTGCATCATCAACAAATCATGTCAGAACATATCCATATCATATCATCCCGTCAGATGCACTAATATCATAGTAAAACAATCAAACCCCAATGGCACTCTCCCTGACTTGATATGGAGTCCAATGGGTTCCATCAATGCCTCTGCATCCTCAAGGTACAAAACCCTGCACAATCAATAAAATCGAGTCAATAGAACCTGTCTATGTCAATGTAGTAAAACAACACGTCATCACCCCATAACGCATCATATTCAAAATCAAAAGTTTTAATAGCATAAAATCTGGATCACTTGCGAGCAAGTTTCCTCAAAGAATAAGTTCGCTCAGTGCGCCAGAGCGGGATGTTGCATACACCCCCTCTTGGTCTAAACTTTGTCCCGAAGTTTCACAGTATAATGCCGAAATAAAGTATATCACAGTATCATATGTCTATCTATCAAACAAAAATGGAAATTGTTGGCGCATATCATATGCGTCCTCCCAAGTTGTCGAGTGCAGACTATAATTGTCCCACTGGACCTTGACCTGATCTATCATTCGACGTCGTAGCTGTCAAACACGATGATCCAAGATGCGGACTGGATCAGCCGTGAGCGCCCCCTCATCTAATACCTACAAGGAACTCATGTCAATAACATGTGTAGGATCACTAATATAATGTCTCAAAACAGATACATGAAAAAAATCGTGCATACACCTCAAAGAACCAGGCAAGGCTAGTCGATAGGCCACAGGCCCCTTCCTCTCCACAATCTCGAAAGGTCCCATGAACCTAGGAGAGAGTTTAGATCCTTTCCCAAACTTGATTGAACTCTTATGTAGTTTAACCCGCAAGAAGACTCGATCAACGACCTCGTAACTACGGTCGACATGATGTGCATCAGCATAACTCTTATGTCGATCCTACGCTTCTTTTATCCTTTGTCTTATTGTTTGCATCTTCTCCTCCATTACTTGGATCGCTTCTAGTCCCACCAGGACCCTATCCTCAAGCCGATCCCAACTCAAAGGCATCCGACACAATCTCCTGTAAAGAAACTCGAAAGGCGCCATCTTAATGGTGCTCTGGTAACTGTTGTTGTAAGGGAATTCTACCAGTGGCAAGAATTCCTCCCAATGCTTTTGTTGGTCCATCACGTACATGCGAAACATGTCCTCCAAGGTTTGGTTCGTTCGTTCAGTCTGCCCGTCGGTGTCTGGGTGATATGGTGTACTAAATTTAAGTTGGGTTCCCAAGGCCTCTTGGAAACTCGTCCAAAATTGTCCAGTAAACACCGATCCTCGATTAGATATAATCCTCTTAGGCACGCCATGCAGCCTCACAATCTCACTGATGAAAACTCTATCTATGTCAGGTGTCTGATACATCGTATGCACAGGAATAAAGTGAGCACACTTCATCAGAGTGTCTACTACTATGAAAATCGAGTCATGTCTCCTTGCCATCAGTGGCAGTCCAACAATAAAGTCCATTGAAATAACTTCCCATTTCGATTCCAGAATAGCATGTGGTTGTAGTAATCCTGCTGGGTGTCTATGTTCAGCCTTTACTTGCTGACATTCTAGACATCTGCCCACATAGTTGACTATGTTGGCCTTCATTCCCTTCCAGAAGAATAAGGGTTTAAGGTCTGCCCTCATTTTTGTGACTCCCAGATGAGCCATGTATACTTCTCTATGAGCCTCACTTAGGATCAACATCCTCAACTCATCGTTTGGCAGTGCATAGATCCGACTTTTAAACCTCAATAATTCATCACTATCAAATTAAAATCCCTCAAATCGTGGTACCATCATTGTGTTTTGTCAAAAAACAACCTCGACCTCTTTGTACCAGTCATCATCACGCTGTAAAGATAGAATCTTTTCACGTAGATTCGTTTGAAGAGGCAACACCAAAAAGATGCATGGTCTTCGACTCAATGCATATGCCACTCAGTTCACTATTCCTTTTATGTAAGTAATCTCAAAGTCGTATATTCTAAGCAATTCCAACCAACATCGTTGTCGTGCATTCAGGTCACCTTGCGTAAATATGTGTTGTAGTCAACAATGGTCAGTCTTTAGTTCAAATTTTCATCGAACAAGGTAGTGTCTCCAAACCTTCAAGGCATATACGATGGCTAATAACTCCAAATCGTGCGTCGTGTAGTTCTCCTCATGCCTTCTCAGTTTCCTCGAAATGAAATCAATCACTCTTCCATCTTGCATCAAGACTCTTCCTAAGCCTTCCTCGGATGCGTCAGTGCATACCAAGAAGTCTGCGTCCATGTCAGGGACCTTTAGTATCGGTGCGTTTGTCAACAATTCCTTGAGCCTCTAAAACACTTCAGTGCATTTCTCGGTCCAAACAAACTTCTTTTTCTTCTTCTGCAACTCCGTGATCGGATTTGCTATCTTCAAAAATCCCTCGACAAACCATCAATAATATCCTGCTAAACCCATGAAGCTACATACTTCCGGGACATTCATAGGCGCAGGCCATTCCATAATAGCCTCGACTTTGGTTGGATCCATGGCGATGCCTTCGCCAGAGAAGACATGCCCTAAGTAGTGAATTTTCGATTGATAAAATGATCATTTGGACAACTTCCCATACAATTTTTTCTCTCGCAAACACTATAGTACCAAGCGCAAGTGCTCGTCATGCTCCTCCATCGTCCGAGAGTAAATCAAAATATCGTCATTGAACACTTGGACAAACTTGTCCAAGTACTCGTGAAACACCCCATTCATCAAACTCATAAATACCCCTGGGGCATTTGTCAGTCCAAACGGTAAAACAGTAAACTCGTAATTTCCAAAACTCGTCTTAAAGGCGGTCTTAGGGATGTCATCCTCCTTGATCCATAACTGGCGATACCCTGATCACAAATCGATCTTGGAGAACACCGTCACACCCTTCATTTGATCAAACAGATAATCAATTCTCGGCAATGGATATTGATTCTTGATCATGGCCTTGTTCAGTTGACAGTAGTCAATACAAAGCCTCCACAATCCATCCTTCTTTTGTATGAAAATAACAGGTGCACCCAATGGTGACACACTAGGACGTATCAGTCCCAGGTCCAGCAACTCCTTCAGTTGCATTTTAAACTCTTGTAACTCCGGGGTCAACATCCGATAAGGCATTCTTGCTATCGGTTCAGTCCTCGATTTCAGGTCTATGCTAAACTCCAACTCCCTCTCTAGCGACATCCTAGGTAACTCCTCTAGAAATATGTCTGCAAACTCCTTCAGCACCAGAAGGTGTTCTATACCTTCCGCTCCTTCCTTCTCGTTTAATGCAAGGATCACATAAATCTTGCACCCCTTGCGCATGCTCTTCCGAAGTTGCAAGGAAGAGATGAACCTCAGGGAAACTCCCTGGTTCCATCCTACAATCACACGTCTCTGTCCCTCATCATCGACCAAGCTCAACCGTTTTGTCTTACATTTGAGTATCGCTTCATTCGATTCCAACCAGTCCATACCAATCATGACATCATAAGATCCTAGGATCGTGATGTACAGGTTGGCCCTTGTGACAAACTCTCCCAGGTTAAGGACACAACCTGTAACCTTTCCTCCAACCTTTTGTTTGGCTCCCAAAGCCATCTCTATGAATCTAAACTCATCATGTTTGACTGCCTTTACCTAAATCCTTTTTAGCGCTTCACCCGAAATGAAACTCTCGGTAGCACCGGGATCTATCAAAATACTAAGGGTCTGGTTAGTGATGGTACCTATCGTGTCAAGCACAGTCGACTGGTGCCTTGCCTGGTGGTTATTCATCGCTGCATGAATCTGATGGGCCTTGCCCATATCTCCCACAGTCGTGGGTCCAGCTGATCCGGATTCTCTAGTCCTCTCCACAGGGAAGTCGCGTTGGTAATGTGGCTCCCCACACATCCAACACCCCTTCTTTGGCCCAGTAGTCCTGGTAGCTGAAGTAGAAGATGATGGCCCATGAGCCTGGAACGCTGGTCTGTTCTGTTGAACATGCCTAAACTGTTGTTGCTGCAGTCGACACTGCTGCTAATGCTGTGGTCCCCAATAAGGTGTTCGTTGCTGAGGCGTTGGTCACTGAGGTGTAGTGAAAGTGGATCCTCTATGGAAGCCACGATATCCCGGTGTATGTCTCGGTGGTGTCTGATGCTACTGTGCTCCAGATGAAACCTGCCCTGCTGGTCTCGCTACAGTCCTAGTCTGACCCCCAATGATAAGCTCCTCCTTCGCTATGAGGGCCTTCTGGACGATATCATGCAAGGTTTGAGGCATGAAAATCCTAACCTTTTCACATAAGTTGTCGTTAAGGCCAAAAATGAACCTGTTGACCTGATATTTCTCAGTGTTAAGGTGCAAAGCATACCAGAGAAGCTCCATAAAACGAGCCTCATACTCAGGCACCGTATGACCTCCTTGTCATAAGGCGTTGAACTCATTGAGTTGACTCTCAATGAATTCCTCTAAAAGGTACCTCTCTCGGAACCATTCCTCGAACAGTTCCCATGACACGTCTTCGATGGCCATGTTCAACTGCGGTAGGAGTGTCTTCCACCATAGAAGAGAGCTCCCCTTCAGTTGAAAGACCGCCATGCAGACCTTCATGTTGGAGGTATAATCGTGAAGTGCAAAGCACATCGCCATGTTATGCAACCATGCCTCGGCGGCTGCACCGTCTTGGGCACCAAAGAACTCAGGAAATTTGACATTCTCGAGTTCACACTGAATGCTACCAGTACCGACCAGTGCACATGGCGGAACCTCAATGGTTGTCGGTGCCCTGGCCTCATCTCTGTCCAAATGGCTGATCAGTGCCTCAGACATGCACTGAAAGGATCTCATCATTCTGACTACATCACCAACAACTATCTTCTCCTGTCCGAGAACTTGCTCGTCTCCCTGGGGCTTAGACCCCTCAGGCGTGGATGCTACTGGAGGCGTCGCGCCTCCTTCCCTAGCACCCCATCGTCTGCCTTCGCGATGTCCTCTAACCATGATTAACTGCACGTACGCAAGTCAACTCGATTAGAAACAATATAATCAAATCATATCAATGAAATCCATAGAGATCCCAAGTCACGTGTTGAACCTCGCTCTAATACCACATGTAACGAACCTGCCTTTCGTTACGACAACAACCCTCTCATAACAAGTGCAATTTTTTTTTGTGTGTGTGCATGTGTGCAAGGGTAATAATGAAATTATATCTTGTGTCACAACACGATGACGAACATGACGCATCCAACTGTGACAATAACATGACGACCTAAGAAGGAAATCAAGCATCTGGAAGCAATGGACGACAATCAACCGACGAAAAAATAAGACAGACTACCCATTTGTATTACCCTGCAATGGTTATTACCTCCAGGACACATAAGCAATTCTCAAGCCTAGGTTCCCATCGATTTTGACCATTTAAGGTCTCAAGGCTGGCGACTATTCTGAGGAACCAGGAGGTGTTACATCCCGCCCGACACAAGCAGACCAAAATAAATATGCTAAGTCAACCACATCAACGATGATCAATGCGCGTTAGTGTTCTATGAATCAATCACACATCACATAAATTCCAAGGTGCAAGAGAATTTGATTACTAAATCCATCATAAAATGACATAAGTTCGTGCACAAATTCTATTATAAACTTATAATTGATCATACGTCAACATCTCTTGATGGCACAAGAGTAACCTACTTGATTTTAAAAGTGCTAAGAGAACAATTACATAATCAACCATGCCTCTCGTTTATTCATGACGCAATGCAACTATCAAATTAATTCAAGGCACAAGCGAATTAAGAGCTACCTAACCATGACTCCAACATTCTCCATTCAACTTTAATCATTATGCATTCCAATTGGGCATTCAAATTTTATCCAATTCTCAACCTACTAGCCATTAACATTAATTGAAACATTACTAAAATAAAGTAGCTTTATATTATTAAACACTAACTAAAACAAAGTAGATTGTGGTTATGAAACATTAGATTGATTTCTATTATAAAACCCTAGCTAAAACAAAGTAGATTGTTGTTATGAAACATTAGATTGATTGCTATTATTTAACACTAACTAAAACAAGTAGATTGTTGTTTAATGTTGTAGCATTGGTAACATCTATCTAATATTGTTTCAATATAAGCTTACTTTCTTTCTACAATAACATATACAATCCTATGTGCATATGAAAAAGGGGAGCAAACTTGAATGGAAAAAATGAAAGTTTTTAAAGATGATTGACCATCGAACTGCCCTCAACCTAAACATAAGATAGTAGGATAACACTGTAACATGAATCTAAGCATAAAATAAAAATATGATTATGAAAGAGATGAGATGTATATATCGCTTTCGCCTTGGGTTTCTTATCAAACTAAAATTGATGTGAATTAAAACCATAACATATTCTCTCGAGTTATGTTCTTGTCGACATGGAAAAGAGAGGTTTCATAAATTGAGTCGATGCTACTAAAATTAAGCACGAAGTGGTCTAAGTACTAAATTTGAAATAAAAGTCATTCGCCCATTCTATAAACAACATAAAATTCCCTAAAACTGAGATTCTTTCCACTTTTATCTCAAGAGCCAATTTGAGTAGGAGTTTGAGCAACCATGATTTGTCCAATTGTTGACGTGGATTCTGATATTCACCTTAAAATAAAATTTTGTGGGAAGGATAAAGTAACATAATGCCTCGAGCTCCTTTTGGCGTTTTGGACTTGATGCATTAGAACAATCTCCAAGATTTTGATTGATTAATATTTATCTCTAAAATTTTGAGGTAAAACAGACCTAAAATAAATTATATTATAAAAATGGAAACGCAGGGGGGGGGTCATCATTACTCTTAACACAGTTGCCAAATTAAATAAAACGTTGTCATTCAACGAGTAGAGATAGCCTTACCATATATTCGTCGCCCAATATCTATAGAGAATAAACCTTAATGCTATCAATTAAATCTAGAAATTCTCGCTGACACCCAATATTTTAAACAATACATCGTTTTAAATGGGCGGTTGCAAACAATCCAAGCTGTCAACCGGTGGCCACAGTCTTATTTCCTCTCCAACTATTAATGAGCAGAGGAAAAAAAATGCAGAGAACGTTGCTGCCAAAAGGAGATAAAGAAGCTGCCAGCAATGAGGTTCGTCAATGAGGTTGGAGGTAGCTCGTGAGGGAGTAAGGAAGATGCACAGGTAACAGGGATTCGCTGTGAGGAAAACAATGGAATATCGCCTAAGATCTCGACAAGAAATCATTAATTTCAGGTGTTTTGGGTCGACTGGGCGCATGGCTAATCACTTCTAAGAAACAAGGTCTACGTAACTGAATTCAGAAGGAGAAATTCAAGGTTGGAAAAAAATGATGACTGGCAGCGACTACCATTTTACTCCATCATTATTTTTTGCGCAGAAAAACAAATGCCCAAGGGACACATTAGTTGCAACAAAAAAAATAGGCCAAGGTTATGAGCACAGAGAAATGGAGGTGTATAAGCAAAGGCCCAAAGATCAATGCTATCCAGAAACGATGAGGTAACGCTAGGTCATTAAACCTGTCCGACAAGTAAAAGAAAACAAAAGTGTTTACTATGAAGATCTTGGGTATATGAAAAACACTGGAGTAAAATACTCCTGAATTAAATAATATTCCTGAATTAATTCGGTCAATTAAGAAACACACCAGTAAAAGAAATGCAGGACGTAGACCCCAATGCCATTAATATAAGGAATCGCAGTCAAATTAAATGAAATGGCAGAGCCATATTTCAATAAGGAAAATTCCTTCAACCCTTTAAAACAAAGAGCCAATAACCAACAACATAACACATTCAAGAATGAAATACGCAGAAATGTCCAGCGAGATTAAAAGGGTAAAAACGAGATAACACTAGGTAAAAACGTGCCGAGTTTATAAAAAAACCTTGTCCACAATCAAATTCTACAGGGTTAAAAAAAAACTACATCAGGACGCAAGGCCAACCTTCAACCAAAGACAACAACAGAGGTGGATGGTAGATAGGTTGTCCTTTGCTTCAACATCCTTGCACAGAAAAACAGGGCATTGAGATCCATAGGTCTTTTAACGCTAAGGCGACGATCGTAGATCAGGATCCAGGCCAACTGCTCAGGCGAGGACTAGTGAACCAAAGGATGAAAGGTAAACAACCATTAAGGACACAATCAATTACAGCCAGGGGGTCAAGACATGCAGGAAAACGAAGGCCATAGGAGACAACAACTATCGAGCTAGGCTAAGGAAGGTCCCAATCATAAAAAAAACATCAATTTACTTTTCATTTAAATGAGCAGATCCAAGAATAAAACCTACAACATATACTATTCAAATGAAAAGAGAGTATCGTTGCCCATTCGCCGCTCTGAGTGACGATGGCTCGCTTCGTGCAATTCTCGCTCGCCGACCGTCGAGACCTCACCAGTACCTCCCAACCAACGCTAGGGGTACTCTTCTTCCCCCTTAGCCCCTCGAGCTGCAAAGGGGCCACACACACTATCTAGAGGTTTTGTCTAGCTCCCATCTCGCCTCGCAAGGCTGAGCTACCACTCCTCTCCAAGCTAGGTATCCCAACTCCCACAAGTAAATCAGTCAAGTCGATATTTCTACAGAGTAATGTTACACAAACATAAGATCATCCTTCATCCTTCTCCTTCCTTTATTTTATAGAGTTTGGAACTTCCTTTCTTTCCTAAAATTTCATTTAATTAAAGTTTTAAAAATAATTTCCTAAAATTTCGTCTCTGTACAAGTGTCCCCCATCCCCTACATTCCTCCATAAATTAATTTCTTTAAATAAGTAATTATCTTTATTTCCTTCACCCACCTAGAGTTACTCCTAGAATCACTCCTAGGTGTCCTTAGATTCCCTTACAGGTTTTAAAGGCTTTCCCTATTATGAAATTGTTAATTGAGTTTAAAATGAGAAAGATCTTAAATGTAGATTCTTTACTAAGTTGACTTCCCACTTTTTCCCGTTTTCCTTTTTATGTTACCTCTTTTCCCTAGTTTCCTATTTTTTTTTATTTTCCATCTTTCCCCTTTTACTTATAACTCAAAAAGGCAGGTGTGGAATTTAACCCCTTTTCCATTTTATCATTAATTTAGTATCTTCTTAAATTATGAAAAGATAAAATAATTAATTCCCTCTTTACATTTTATATACATAGGTTTTTTTTCTTATGAATAATTTAATTTTCTACTCCCTTCATATTACAAAATTTTATGAAGATCATAGTTATTTTTTTTGGTGGTTTTTTATTTTATTTTATCTATTTATTTATTTTATTTTATTATTATTATTATTATTTTTAAAGGTTGACAAATTTTACCCCTAGCATAATTTTAGACTTAGAACTTAGATTTTGTACAGGGTGACATTTAATTAGGGAAATTGTTTTAAAATTTCTTAACATCTTATTTGTCTTAGGGCCATCTAGGTTCATCTCTCTATTATCATCAACACAACGTGCCCTTCAGGACGCACTAGGTGCTCCAAGGGTGCCACTCGCCTCATCTGTTCCTTTGCGCGACTTGCCGTTCAGGATGCACTACGTGCTCCAAGGGTGCCACTCGCCTCTTGACTGATTGGTAAACATCAATAACCCCTGGAGTTAACACTCCTCTAGGTGAACTTGTGGGAGACTAAGGGCCTCTAAGGAATAAGGCCCCCTCCTTATTGCGCGCCCCTTAGAATCATCGTGAGAGACTGTCGCAGTCTTCTCTCATGGCATCATCGGTCCTCTCGAACTAGGTAATCGTTAACCTACAGTTCGAGCCATGGTGAGAGTGCTACTAGGTTGTGGCGGGGTTGTTGCCCACACCTCTCCCTCAACATCTCTAGTAGTCGTGTGTGACCCCTTTACTCCATATGTGAGTCTGGTCGACAAGCTATCGTAAGCCTGCATCATCAACAAATCATGTCAGAACATATCCATATCATATCATCCCGTCATATGCACTAGTATCAAATTAAAACAATCAAACCCCAATGGAACTCTCCTTAACTCGATTCAGAGTCCAAGAGGTTGCATCGATGCTTCTACATCCTCAAGGTCCAAAACCCTACACACTTAGTAAAATCGAGTCAATAGGACCTGTCTATGTCAATGTAGTAAAACAACACGTCATCACCCCATATCGCATCATAATAAAAATCAAAATTTTTAATAGAATAAAATCTGAATCACTTGCGAGCAAGTGTCCTCAAAGAATAAGTTTGTTCAGTGCGCCAGAGCGGGATGTTGCAGCATGTAGTGGTCTCCACCTAGTTCACATGCTCGCATGCAGTTTGCAAGTATCCTATGCATACATCGATGCATGGCATGTAGTGGTCACCACCTAATTCACATGATTTTGCCTTGTTTACCATAATCCATTTCAAACTCCAATTTGCTAGAGAACAACTTGCGAAGAAACTGACATGGAAACAGATTTTTCACTTGTTCTTCTGAGGATAACATCAACTCAGATAGTAAATGGCAGAGAAAATCTATTTTTTGCATTAGAAATGCCAAGGTTCAGATAGAATATGGTCCTCTCCATATTTAGAATTGATGGACCAGGGATCGTTAAAGGTATCTTCTTAGAAGAGTTAGTTTTAGTTATGTCTTTAGATATACTGAATATTCTTCGTCATTGAGGCACCCTCATGAGACATAGTTGAACTCAATTCAATTCATGTCCCTATATCCCTCGCCCTTCTGTTTGGAATCCAACCATTTCTGAATGAAGGGAGAGAACGAACCACTAGAGGGAAATGCACAACTCAATTCAACATTTGGTTTGAAGTCTTGAGCATGTTGATGAAAGAGACTCCAATTTCACCTTGGATAAATCTCTCATGTAGGTAGATGTGATTTCAATGCAAACTATAAACTTGAAGGTAACAACAATCAGAAGGATTCTCTGTACTAGCCTCTTAATCCTGACTCTTATTGGAAGATTGAAGAATACATTTTTTTTTACAAGGTATGGATGGTTTTATTTGTAAACAAGTCTTGCATGGAAGCATAGTCCCTGTCAGGTTGGAATGGGAGTAAATGTGTGGGTTGCAACTTGCAACACGTGTGGTATCCATGCAGAATTTAGTATTCCCAAATTAATTTTATTTCAAATTTCTAAAAAATTATTAATGTATATTAGTTCAACGAAGGTTCCTAGTATCTAAGTTTGATAGTACATGAAATATTTAATACATAACGCATGTAACCCAATAATTAAGTCGCGGGTTGGTGAAAGTGTGCGTTCACATTTTTCTTTTTTTATGTCCAGAGTGTTTCGTGATATACATTTTGCACTCAACACTTCTGCCATATAAATTTTGCACCCAACAATTCTGTCATATACATGAGACTAGGTAATTTATATAATATCATAACATTGTACAAAGATTTATAGTAATTTATATAATGCTATAACACTTTTTACTTAATGAATAGTATAAACAATTATTTAAATTTTATTCAATATTATTTTTAACGTTTTTAAATGTAAATTTGGAATTTTGGAATTTTGGTTTTGTTTATGATAATAAAGGTGAAATTTATTTTAATTTTTCATTTTTCATGTCTAGCTTGTTCGGTAATAAACATTTTGCACCCAACACTTTTGCCATATACATTTTGCACCCAAAAATTACGGAGTGGCGGGTTGGCGGAGTGGCAGGCTCACATGTTTCATTTTTCATGTATATACATTTTGCACCCAACACTTCCGTCATACACATTTTGCACCCAACAATTCCGTCATATACATCTACGTTTTTAAATGTAAATTTGGAATTTTGGAATTTTGATTTTGTTTATGATAATAAAGATGAAGTTTATTTTAATTTTTAATTTTTCATGTCCACTTGTTCCGTGATATACTTTGTGCATCCACCACTTCCGCCATATACATTTTGCACCCAACAATTAAATTACGGAGTGGCGGGTTCACATGTTTTATTTTTCATGTCCAACATGTTCCGTGATATACATTTTGCACTCAACTCTTCCGTCATATACATTTTGGACCCAACAATTCTGTCATATACTTATACATTGTTAAATATAAATTTGGAATTTACAAATTTTGATTTTTTTTATGATAATAAAGGTGAAATTTATTTTAATTTTGCATTTTTCATGTCCAACTTTTTCCGTGATATACATTTTGCACCCAACACTTCCGCCATATACAATTTGCACCCAACAATTTGCACCTAACACTTACGCCATATACAATTTGCACCCAACAATTATAAACAATTATTTAAATTTTATTCAATATTATTTTTAATGTTTTTAAATGTAAATTTGATTTTGTTTATGATAATAAAGTTGAAATTAATTTTAATTTTTCATTTTTCAAGTCCAGGTTCACCCAACAATTACGGAGTTGCGGGTTAGCGGAGGTGGCAGGTTCACATGTTTCATTTTTCATGCCCATCATGTTCTGTGATAAACATTTTTCACCTTCTCTCATATACATTTTGCACCCAACAATTCCGTCATATACTTATACGTTTTTAAATGTAAATTTGGAATTTTGATTTTGTTTATGATAATAAAGGTGAAATTTATTTTCATTTTTCATTTTTCATGTCCAGCTTGTTCCGTGATATACTTTTTGCACCCAACACTTCCGCCATATACATTTTGCACCCAACAACTATGGAGAGTGGTTGGTTCACATGTTTCATTTTTCATGTGCAACATGTTCTGTGATATACATTTTTCACTCAACACTTCCATCATATACTTATACATTTTTAAATGTAAATTTGGAATTTTGGAATATGGATTATGTTTATGATAATAAAGGTGAAATTTATTTTCATTTTTCATTTTTCATGTCCACCTGGTTCCGTGATATACTTTTTTCACCCAACACTTCCGCCATATACATTTTTCACCCAACAAGTATAAACAATTATTTAAATTTTATTCAATATTATTTTTAAGGTTTTAAATGTAAATTTGGAATTTTGGAATTTTGATTTTGTTTATGATAATAAAGATGAAATTTATTTTATTTTTTCATTTTTCATGTCTAGCTTGTTCCGTGATATATTTTTTGCACCAACACTTCCACCATATACAATTTGAACCCAACTATTATGGAGTTGCGGGTTGGCGGAGTCGCAGGTTCACATGTTTCATTTTTCATGTCCAACATGTTCCGCGATATACATTTTGCACCCAACAATTCCGTCATATACTTATATGTTTTTAAATGTAAATTTGGAATTTTGATTTTGTTTATGATAATAAAGGTGAAATTTATTTTAATTTTTCATTTTTCATGTCCAGCTTGTTCCGTGATATACTTTTTGCACCCAACACTTCCGCCATATACATTTTGCACCCAACAAGTATAAACAATTATTTAAATTTTATTTAATATTATTTTTAACTTTTTTAAATGTAAATTTGAAATTTTGGAATTTTGATTTTGTTTATGATAATAAAGGTGAAATTTATTTTAATTTTTTATTTTTCATGTCCATTTTGTTCCGTGATATATTTTTTGCACCCAACACTTCCACCATATACATTTTTCACCCAGCAATTACGGAGTTGCGGGTTGGCAGAGTGCGGGTTCACATGTTTCATTTTTCATGTCCAGCATGTTCGGTGATATACATTTTGCACCAAACACTTCCATCATATACATTTTTCACGCAACAATTTCGTTATATACTTATACATTTTTAAATGTAAATATGAAATTTTGGAATTTTGATTTTGTTTATGATAATAAAGGTGGAATTTATTTTAATTTTTCATTTTTCATGTCCAGGTTGTTCCGTGATATACTTTTTGCACCCAACACTTCCGCCATATACATTTTGTACCCAACAATTACAGAGTTGTGGGTTGGTAGAGTTATAGGTTCACATGTTTCATTTTTCATGTCCAACATGTTTCCTGATATACATTTTGCATCCAACACTTTCGTCATATACATTTTGCACCCAACAATTCCGTTATATATTTATACGTTTTTAAATGTAAATTTGGAATTTTAGAATTTTGATTTTGTTTATGATAATAAAGGTGAAATTTATTTTAATTTTTCATTTTTCATGTCCAGCTTGTTCCAAGATATACTTTTTGCACCCAACACTTCCGCCATATACATTTTGCACTCAACAAGTATAAACAATTATTTAAATTTTATTCAATGTTATTTTTAAGGTTTTTAAATGTAATTTTGGAATTTTGATTTTGTTTATGATAATAAAGGTGAAATTTATTTTAATTTTTCATTTTTCATGTCTATCTTCTTCCATGATATACTTTTTGCACCCAACACTTCCACCATATACATTTTTCACTCAACAAGTATAAACAATTATTTAAATTTTATTCAATGCTATTTTTAAAGTTTTTAAATGTAAATTTTGAATTTTGGAATGTTGATTTTGTTTGTGATAATAAGGGTGAAATTTATTTTAATTTTTCATTTTACATGTCCATCTTGTTCCATGATATACATTTTGCACCGAACACTTCCACCACATACATTTTTCACCCAACAATTACTGAGTTGAGGGTTGGCGGGGTTGCAGGTTCACATCTTTCATTTTTCATGTCTAGTATGTTCTGTGGTATACATTTTGCACCCAACAATTACGGATTTGCGGTTTGGCGGAGTCACGGGTTCACATGTTTCATTTTTCATGTCCAGTATGTTCCATGATATACATTTTGCATCCAACACTTATGTCATATACATTTTGCACCCAACAATTCCGTCATATATACAGACTGAGTAATTTATAAAATATCAATGGAAAAATAGAAAATGGAAAATGTGAACCCCCGAACCTTCGTTGATGTACCATACATTAATACTTTTTGATAAATTTCAAATAAAACTAATTCGGGAATACTAAATTATGCATGGATACCATATGTATTGCAATTTACAACCCACCCATTTACGTTTATTCATAAACTATAAATTAAATTTATGATATCTATCATGTAATATTAATATTAAATATAGTATTGATTATTAATATGTGATAATGTTTTGTTAAATTTTATTCAATTAATTATTCAAATTTATTTTTATTTTTCATGTCCATCCTGTTCCGTGATATATATGTTAAGTAAACATTTAAGGTTTTGAAGCATGTAGGTAAACATTTAAGGCATGTAGGTAAACATTTAAGGCTGTCAGAACTATCCAAGTGTCTCGGGTTGTGCAAACATTTAAGAAAGAATGTGTGTGGCAGGATGTGTGGCAAGATTTATGTACGTTAAGTACTTAATAAGAATAAAAAATAGACAAACCTTGGATACGCTGACATATCAAATATTGGGATAAATTTAGCTAGCAAAAAATTCTAAGAAAAACATTCGAACTAATGCTAATTCAGCTTCAAGAAATGCACAAAAAAAATATATGATTCAAAAAGACTGTATACTATCAAAAAGTTTGGATATGCTCACATATAAAACATTGGGAATAGTGAAGTTGACAATAAGACCTCCAATATGTTATCCAATCAAATCATGACATACATGGTACTTTTTATTATATAAAAAGAAATGTTTTTTGTTCCCTAGTTCCAACATTAGATATTCTGCAAATATTTGTGGTCAAGAGGCAAATTAATACTAGGTCAATGAATTATCGATTGCTATAGTCCCTCTATGCCTACGACAGGGACTAATAACACTGTATATTAATTGTTAGGGTTTTATTTGTAAATAAAAATGTAAATTTAATATCTTACAGTTTTATTTGTAAATATGACTGTAAATTAAACAAAGTGTCAATTTAATATCTTCTGATAATAATATTAGTTGTTCTGGATTAATTGTCTACAATTTTTCTGAGTGAGTTTAGATTCTTCAAAAATAGATTAAAGATGGCCTCTCTTGAATACATTCATCATTTCGTTGTGGTAGATTACTCAACGATGCCCATAATCAAAATTTATGAATGTACAAAAATGTGGCTATCAAATTTCTTAGAATCGATGAAAACATGTTTCTCAGGATTTTTCACTTGGCTCTTAAGTTTACATGATGGTTTTCATTTCTACTTATCACCAATCAAATCGAATTTTGTCACCAACAAATACTATCTTCACCATAGCATGCACTTAGAAACAACCATAAAAAAATCCAGACTTTGGATACATCAATACCGATTATGTTGTCTTCACAATTACAAGTAATAGTTTCAGATATTTCAGATGTGATCAAACATGTACTATAACATTGAATCCACTTCGAAACTAGGATTATTTATATATCTTTCCATCTTTTTTTGTCAATGCAGTATGGTTGATTTCAAAACTGATTGGACGTTTTCATTTTTCCGCACCCATTCATGAAATCTATATGAATCAATATCAATGTAAGATTATTACAACGAGAAGAATATTGAGCACCCACAATATGTCACCGTGCATGATAGAACGTGTTGAACATAATGCATTTTGAAAACCATTAATATGATAACAATAACATAAATGATACATCAGACTCATGCATATGTAAAACACTTTTTCTATGAAAATATATGAGATATATCTCTTCCATAAAATCATTTTAAGGAATGTCTTTCCATATAATAAAATAATACATGATCACATTAAATAAGAGTTACATGAGATGCCCAACTAATTCATACGAACTTACAGGTTGTGTTTTTTTACCAAACTAATTCATACAAACTTAGGTCGTGTTTTCTTACCATAGATGCTTAAGAATTCTTTGAATTGCGAGAACTTTATCAGAGTTAAAATTGAACCTAAAAATGTTGCATATTACAGGAAAGTTGCAGTGAAAACCTAACAGGTTGTTGTTCTTATGCAGATTAATGAAGAAGGTGGTGCAACAACAAATGAGAAATTTCCATTTGGGCCTTTACTAGGGACTCGATTGTTGAATCAAGCTTACAATATGAAGCTTACAATATGTTAGGAAGGAAAACTCAGCCTTTACTAGGGACGAGGGACTTTATCTTGACTGTTCAATCAAATCAAGCTTACAATATGTTGGGAAGGAAAACTCCATTGGAGGAACCATGTGCAAAGAGAGAGACATGGTTATTCGAGACTGGATGAAGCGATAGATGATGATGGAGTGGCCTTGGTCTTGAGTGGTCTTATTAGCTAATTATTCATGGGACTCAGCTTCCATTTATGGACATTAATCTTGCATGATTCTCATCCTTTATTTGGAACGTTGACCGAAGTGAAGAGGGGGACTGAAGCGCAGAAGGGAGTGAAGAGAAAAAACATTAAATCTTAATGAACTAATGATATATCTGGAGATAACATTAGTTTAATTGAAGCAATGTACACTTTGTAATCATCATTTCATAAGTTTCAAACTAAATACTTTTCATATCTTCTGATTGTGCCTTGGGAAGAGGCCAAATAAGACCTCAACCTTGGGAAGAGGCCAAATAAGACCTCAAACTGAAAAGTTGGAATAAAAATTAAATTATAATAATTCTTGTGGTCAGAGACTAATGAGAAGTCCTGTGGTCGATGGGTATCACGAGGGATATTTCCCCCACCTTCAGTCTAATATTTATTGACCTTAGGGTAGTTTTGGAATATAGGGTGTCTTTTACATTATAATCGAAGCAATTTTCTTGCTTATTTTGTGCTCTAAGTCTTTTCCACTCATGCCAAGGGAAGGGGGTTATAAATATATTACCAACACTCCTAATGGTAAGACAAGAAATAGCCTTGATAGGATAGGGAATAGAGGTGTAAAACTCATCTAGGGATCATACTATCCAAAAATCCCACCGAGGTCGCATCCTCTTTATAAAGGAGGAGGGAAATTGATAACCCATGCATGAGGATTGAATCAAGGATCACGTTAAGCTAGAGTTGGTTCTTAGGGGTGGATATTCTTGGAAGAACGAACTTGTGGAACCATAAATATATGCATGGGAAACTTAAAACTAGACAATTAATAAACAAGGGAAATAGTTGCAATGCAGCTAGTCCCTGCCTTTCCTTGTATGTGAACCATGATAATTGATTTGATTTTTTTTTATTGTGGGTTGTTAATACCAGAGGCAATTGATTTTTGATTTGATTTTTTTATTGTGGGTTGTTAATATCGGAAGCAGTGACTAATAAGCACAAAGATATTATAATGTTTTTAAATAATAACATAAACCCAAAATATTGGTTTATACTATAGATGAAAAAGCTTGAAATGCAAGTTGGACAACACAACCATCAAGAAAACACATGGTTATTACCTGTCCTGCGGGTGGTTTGGTGGTTTACATCATTAACGATAACATTCATATCTTTGTTATGGTCAAATGAACTATGGAGGGCCGGGATAACTTGCACCATTATTATGTCGTGTGGAGGTTCTTGGTGCTGTAACATTTTCTACAGTTGATAGTCACTCTTGAGTCATTTTTTTTACTGGTTCATTTCCATGGGAAATTATGCTTGATTTCAAGCTGTAAAAAATTGCATTAGCACGATCCATGAGGTCAGGATCAGGCCACAAAGAGGCTAGAGCCGAAGGAGATCGGTCCCAAACTCAACACCAAATTCATGCAGCGATCAACCATCGCCAAGAAGAGCACCAGGCCACAGTTTTGCAATCTGAAGGTATGATTAAGGATGTTCATTTGAAAATTTTGTTGAAAGGATAACTGCGAAGAGAACGACTATTAATTATGTGCCAATTAACTCAGCTGTCTGGTGTGACCTGGCTTGTGGTGTGGTTTCTAAAGCCTATAATAACTCAAAGGTGTGATGAATCCTATCCCCTTGGCATAGATATGAAACAGAAGGTTCGGTGGGGTGTTCTATAATAAGAAACTAAAGACGGTTTCAAAAGAATAGTCCTGTAACATCTAATCCTCAAGGCTCTCAATCCAAACTAATCAACTATCATTATGAGTTAAGATGAGATAGCACCTTGCATCGTTAGTAAACATAAGCTAGTATTTCACATAGCGATTAAAGATATAATTGGAATAGATGAAACCAGTTTGAATAACCATTACATATCCTTTTTTTGTACATGATGTGAAACGAGAATAGTGCTACCCTCCTTAAGTATTAATTCAGCAAGTGGTTGGGCAAGAAACACTCCACAAAGCCACTATGAAAGCTCTAAGCAGGATGCTCTGTAACTTCTTCTGGTCAGGGCCGGATCTCCATTGCAGGTCCCGCCCCAGAGAAATTGGAGAGAAGTTGGAGCTGCATATACGATTTGAACAGCTCCTATCATTACCAACCACAACAAAAAGAAATATAAAATGAGCATACGGTAGCAATTCCATGTTATTTTTTTCCTAATATCCACAAATACAAATAGTGAAAAGAAAAGAATGCATAAATACCCAGCCAGGTTAAATGATGCAAAGAGTTGCCAAGGCACAATGAGCAAAGTCAACCCGCCCCTTCTCTTCAATAGTTCCGTAACTGCCCTCGTTAAGGTCATTTTACAAGACCTTACCTTCGCTATGCTCTTTGAAGAGAATAAATATGAGTACCTTTCCTGATTTCCCCAATTATGAAGAACTGGGTTCATAGCTCAGGTAAGTGCTTCCATCGGGTCTTTTGGCGTATTACCACTACAAATACACAATATTTACATTTTACGATTAATTTCCACAGTAATATACATAATATTTCCCTGCATAGGAGCAAGAGCTATCATACATAATATTTACCTGCACAAGAGCAAGAGCTATCAGAGGTGCAAGCAACTAAGGTTGTGCTAAGAACGAAGTTTCATTATAATATAAATTTTATGGTAATAGATTTTGTTTAAAAACTTTACCTATTTCTAATGTAAGTCAAATTTGAAAAAAATCCATAGATCAAGACAAATCCAAGTTTAAACTGCTCCAATCAATTGTTATCTGGTTGACATTCTGTTTTTAATCTGCCATTGAACTCTCTTGCAATTAGTTGATTTTGTTTTTCTTATGTTATAATGCAGTCGGTGTACTATTGCTATATACCTATCAGGAAGAATGGACAATTAGATCAAGAACGTCTGGATCCTAGTTCGTTGCAATCGTCCAGTCTGTTGCAATCAACCCAGTCTATTGCAATCAACCCACAACCACCACCTTCGTCTTCCTTGGATTCATCCACAACAGAAATGGCATAACCATGGTTCAAGTCCTCTAAGTTCTCAAATATTATGTAATTATTTTGCCATAACTCTCAACAGACGTATTATTAGAGTACCAACATGGATTCAACGAGTTTATAGGGAGAGGAGGTGTCTAGGCGAAGAGGGTGAAGATTTGGTGATGACGCGTTGGCATCAACTGGAGTGAGGAGCTAGGCGCGTGGATGTTTTAGGATTTTTTAAGAGTTTATATTTAAAAAATATTTTTTCTCCCTGACAAATAGAAAAAAAAAAATTCATGCATACCATGGGAAATTATGTCCCATCCTATGTTATTAAACAATCAAAAATCTATTTATAAAAATGGAAAAACAAAAAATTATTTTAATTATTTAAAAAAAGAAATTCATAAAAATCTTATGAATTAGTTAGAGTTCAGAGCACAGTAACATTATTGTGTCTCCAAAACGGACCAATCAATGCACTAGAATGAACCACTTAATAAGAGGTCAACCATCGTTGACCGCGAGGCGAAATCTAGAGTCCCTTGCCTAGGCAGGGACTAATAAGGGTAAACATGATTTCTTTATAGAGGAGGAGGCAAATTGATAACCCATGCATGAGGATTGAATCAGGGATCAGGTTAAGCTAGATTTGGTTCTTAGGGGTGGAAATTCTTGGAAGAACGAACTTGTGGAACCATAAATATATGCATGGGAGACTTAAAACTAGAAAACTAGACAATTAATAAATAAGGGTAAACATGATTTCTTAATAAAATGTAGTTTCTATTGATGGGTGGGAATCAAGCATGAGTTATGAAGTGAACATGGAACATGTTCACCCTTTACATCTGATCAAAGGATAGGTGGAGACAATAAGAGGTGGACTGATAGCCATAACTAAAGCTTATTCTTGATAAGAATCCAACGCTCAAAAGAGGAAGGGATAAAGATAGACTTGAAGGTAGACCCAAGGAACCTGGAGAGCATGATTCTAGTAAATAGGAAGATTCACATAGTTGTTGGGTGATTTGGAAAATAAATTCATATTATATATATATAACTTGGATGTTGAAGTATTGGGCCAATTGATGAGACGTTCTAGCTATTTGAACCTTTGTTTTTGGTATCACTTTACATTTTGGGAAATGAAATGGGAAATAAAGTTAGTTTTATATATATATATATATATTTATTTATTGGATGTTGAAGTATTGGTCCATATTTCAACATCCTATATATATATATATATATATATTGTGGATGTTGAAGTATTGGTCCAATTGATGAGGCTTCCTAGCTTTTGGAACTTTTATTTTTGGTATCACTTTACATTTTGGGAGAGAATCTTTGACTTTGAGGCCATCACATACTCATTTTGAACTTTTCTTCTTTGAGTTTTTGGGACATGTTGAGGTAATGTTCTAGCTCGAAGGTCTTTCATGCACATATTGGAGGATGTGTTGGTGGATTTATGTTAGAGACAATATCAATCCTTGATTATTGGATTTATTCTTGAGGGTTTGTGTGATAACACTAACTTGTGGTATTACACACTAGCTCAGCCACTTAACTTGTGGATGATGAATTCTTATAGGCAATGACATAGAGCTATCTCTTTAACAAAATTCAAATGCTACTATACTCAACCTCGTTTGATCTATGATATTTAATTGAGTTTATAATTTTGGTATGATATATAGATATCATGACAGAGTTCAAAATTGCATAGAAGATTTAAATTGGACATTAAAGGTACTTGAGTTCAAAATGCTCATGCTAAGGTCTTCAAAGTACATCTAATTCTCATAAAGACTTTAAATCTTTATTAGAGCCACCCCATGAATTACCTATGAAAGCCATGAACCACCACCTTAGATTCATAGGGACCACATCCTATTCATTAATTGATTTCCCCCTTGACCTTTGAAACCATTAGGGACCACCTTCCACCAGGAACCTTTTGGGGATGATGAGTGATTGGGGCATCATCTCTGAGTCTTAGACAAAGTTAGTTATGGGAATGGTGAGTGGGAACATGGTGCAGTGGGAACAAGGTGGGCGATGAAATGATTTAGGATTTTTATGGCTTTATTTGGGAAGATGCATCTTGGTTTGTATCTCATAACATTTATTAAAATCAATGTGGAATAATGGTGAATGAAATCAAGGTGGAACAATGGTGAATTTGAATTCATATTTTTACTCTTTCCTCTTTCATTAGGCAAAAAAAACATGATGGATATATTTCATTAGGAAAACAACATGGAAAGAAAGGAAATTACCGGTAAGAATTAGTTTGAGAGTTAGTTCAAAATACTAGGATTAGTTATACATCCAAATACTTTAAATATAATTCTTAAAATACATGGATACTTAAATAAAGAAATATTTAGAGGTAGTGAGCCACTAGAATTCAAAATTACATCAAAAATTTAAATTGGACATTGATGGAAACTTAAATAGAGAATTATTTAGAGTGGAGTTTAGAATTACATCGAAAATTTAAATTGGACATTATTTAATTTTCTAAACCTAACACTAATCCTAAGCTAGTCCTAACCCTAATAACCATAATGAATAATTATTTTTGTCACCTCCAAACCCTAACCCTTCTATAAGTAAGGTTGGTGTAATATTTCTTGAAATTATTAAATGTGGGTTGAAAACTGAAGTAGATCATAGACACAACAATTTATAGCTTGAACACCATGGACAAATTGACTTGCTAGATCGTATTATTATTAAAAGGATTGTTGTTTTCTATTTTCAATTGATTGTTCGCCATTACCATTGACACAACACACTACTAATGTATGAAGAGTTTTACTATTAAAATTTTATTATTCATCGTGGAGTGACAATTATACTTTTTTATTCTATGCAGGGGTTGACTATCACAATTTTATTATTCACTGTGAAGTTACATTTTAGTAAGATCAATACTGTTAAAATGAATGTGCCATAAACCATCCAAATAAACCATATAAACAAAGAATTATTTATAAATTTGAACATGAACCCTCGGTGCTCACATATTAACAAAAACAAAATCTTGTGCCTGATAATCTTAAAATAAATTTTGAGTAAATACACAATTCTTGGAACACATGGAATGCACAATATTTGAAGACACATTCATCGATCCCATGTTCACAAAAATAATATTTAAATTGAATTCCAAAACAAACAATACGAAATACATTTAGCCTTTGCCATCTTACCCCACATCAAGACTCTTGGAGATATTAATTACAAGTCAGTGAGATTTACATCTCTGTTGAATTAGTTAGTCAGTTAGTCAGTCTGCAAGTTTCAAGTTCATGAGATCTACTTTTATGCAAACTCAGTTTTTTTTTCCAGTCAGAAAGAAGGGGAGTTATTTAATGAGTCGATTTTTATCTTTCTCGAGATCTGTTATGCAGATGAGAGTTAGCCATATTTATTGTTGTCTTTATTGCTTGAGTTAGTTAGCTTCTATAGGAAGTCTTACATTTTATCTATATATGTCTGAGTCTATAAGAAGTCGATATGCCGAAATAGAGAGAGAAGAGAGAAGATTCAATAGTAAGAAAAAAGCAACAATTGTAAGGAGTCAATAAGTCTTAAAGCACAAGATATGTGTTTTGTAAGTTGCAGAAGTTGTTGGAGTCGAAGCTCGACATATATTTGTATCCTGTATTAGCACTCAACACCCAAGTTTTTAATATATATCAAGTATTTTGTTTGTTGACAAATTGATGAGTATTTCTGAGTTTATATGCTAAGTATAGCACTGTGTTGATTTTGTGTCAATAAATTGTTTATTTAGTGTTATTATCACAACGTGCAGTAAATCGTGTAGTCTTTGAACTACATAATAAGTTATGAGAGTTCAATAACAAAGTTTTGTAGCACACGATATTTGTAATTGTGTTGCACAGAGTTTGTTTTTTCACTATAGATACGAGATTTGATATTAGAGAAGGTTGATCAGAGTAGATTCTATGAGAACATGTTTATCAGAGAATTTTTTATTAGAGTAAGTTTCAAGAGTAGCAACTTTTTGTAAAGTGAAATTATGGCCTCTACTTCAATCTGAAACCTGCCACTTTCACGTGAAAAAAATATGATTTATGCTCCTTAACCATGAAGGCATTATTTTGAGGAAAAGATGTATGGGAGATAGTCGAGAATGGCTATGTGGAACAACCACAAGGATATGATATTCCAGGAAAATAAAACAAAGTGTACAGGTTGAAGAAGGCATTGTATGGGTTAAAGCAATATCCCAGATCATGGTACATTCAAATATATTCATATCTCACCGAGAAAGGATTTCAAAGAAGTGAATGTGATCCAAAATTGTACATCAAAGCAAATCGATAAGGTAATATGTTAATTGTTTTCTTACATGTAGATGATTTGATTTTTACAGGTGATTTTCGCATATAAGAATTTAAATCAATCATGAAAGATGAGTTTGAAATGAATGATTTGGGGCTTATGAGATATTTTTTGGATGGTAAATTTTCCCAGTCCAAAGATGGTATATTTATTTCACAATCTAAATATGCGCATGAAATTTTGAAAAGATTCAACATGATAAATTCCAAAGCATCCCCAACACCTGTCATAATAGGATTGAAGATAAGTAAGGAAGATGAAGGGTCCAAGGTGGATCCCACATTGTTTAAAAGGTTGGTAGGAAGTCTTATGTATCTAATAGCAACAAGGCCTGATATTATGTATGGAGTGAGCCTGATTTCAAGGTTCATGGAAACTCCAAAAGAATCCCATTAGAAGGAAGGTAAGAGAATTCCGAGATATGTGAATGGAACTATAGATTTTGGAATTATGTATTCTACTTTAGAAGATTTAAAAATTATTGGATACACTGACAGTGATTTTGGAGGCAACATAAATGATAGGAAAAGTACCTATCGGTACACATTTCATTTTTGGAATAGGTATTGTATCATGGGAATCAAGGAAGAAACCCATTGTGACTCTTTCTTCATCTGAAGCTAAGTACATCGCAATTACAAGAGTAACTTGTCAAGAAGTTTGGATGAGAAAAATGATAAAATATTTTTTGCAGGAACAACAGTAACCAACTACAATATTTTGTGACAAAAATTCAACCATAATGTTATCAAAGAATCATGTATTTCACAAGAAAACCAAACACATTGATACAAGGTATCATTTTATCATAGAATTGATAAATAACAAAGAAATTTATTTAAAGTTTTGCAGGTTTGAAGAACAATTCACATATATAAATTTACAAAATCTTTGTCAAGAGATGCATTTCAAAAATTGTGTAGTTGTCTAGGAGTTGGCGTAGCTGCAGAAATTTGACAATTCATGTCAATTCAATTTTTGATTTAAATTTTATATTTTGTGAACTCACCTACTTATAATTAAGGGGGAGTGTTGGAGATATTAATTACAATTTGGTGAGATTTATGTCTCCTCCAACTTAGTTAGTCAGTCAGTCATCCTGCAAGTTTCAAGTTTGTGAGCTCTATGTTTACATAAACTCCATTTGTTGCCAGTCAACAAGCAGGGGAGTTATTTAATGAGTCGATCTTTATCTTTCTCGAGCTCTGTTATGTAGATGGGATTCAGTCCTATTTATGGTCATCTTAATTGCTTGATTCAACTATATTCTACATGAAGTCTTAGTTTTTATCTATATATGTCTGAGTTTGTAAGAAGTCGATATGCAGAAAAAGAGAGAGAAGAGAGAAGAATCGATAGTAAGCAAGAAACAACAATTGTAAGGAGTCAAGAAGTCTCAGAGCACAATATCCATGTTTTGTAAGTTGCAAAATTTGTTGGAGTCAAAGCTCGACGTAGTTTTGTATTATTATTAGCGCGCAACGCCCCTGTTTTTAATATATATCAACTAGTTTGTGTGTTGACAAACTGATGAGTATTTATGAGTTTATATGCTAAGTATAGCACCATCTTAATTTTGTGTCAATACATTGTTTATTTAGTGTTATTATCACAACGCACAATAAATTGTGCAGTTTGTGAACTGTGCGGTAAATTATGAGAGTTGAGTAACAAATTTCTGTAGCGCACAATATTTGTAATTGTGTTGCGTAGAGTTTTTCTGCACGTTGTAGATATGAGAAGGAATACCCAATAACTACATAGGAAATGAACCAGTGTATATAGTCATATGAAAGTCGATGATCAACCAAATCCTTGTAGGGTGGGTGAATCAGGAGAGGAGTTGAGGGGATAAAACACAACGCTTATAAGTCACCCATACATACATAATTTCATACCTATAATCCAAACCTATGAGAGGAAGGCCATACCTTTTCACGACCTTGTTATATTCATCAGTAAGCAGTAAAACCAAAACCTATTTCTTTCTTCTGGATGGTGGTAGGTTCAAGGGTGTGAACCATCAAAAATGTGTACGTAAACCATGATTAGGTTTTTTCAGGGGACAATATTCATAATATATCCACAAACATGATGGTTCGGAACTTATATCTGCAAGTTCACTGGAATAGAAGGAATTAAAACATTCAAACGTTTGGTCTCCCAATACATAAAAAAATTAAGATATTCGGGTTTCTTCATTGTCATGGCACGACGGGTCGATAAAGACAACAAAATTGATATTCCACTTTCCATTGAACATCCTCCATTACCCCTCACTACTCGCATGTAGAAAATGAAATGCATAGCCAATATGACAGTTGCGTCCATAGCTATATGGGAGATATGGTCATACATGGCTAAAATATAAATCTGACTTTTTAAAAGATAAAAGGTTAATAGTGAAGTAAATGTTTAATGTCAAGTAAATTTGCTAATAATCTAAACGTGGAAATCAAATGGCTAGACAATAATTTATTAACATGATTAAGTAAATGTGAAAATGTATATAGGTTAATTGTTTCATTCAAAAGTTCTAGGAAGTTATGAATATTAAATCTCATTCATTGATTTGCAAAGACTAAGTAGAATATATCTAATTAAAAAATCATTAAATGTGTCCATTTCAAGAAGGTGTAAAAAATCATTAAATGTTCCCATTTCAAATAGGTGTATGCCTATCAACATAATTATTAGGGTAATGAAAATATTTGAGATGTTCAATAGTTGGTAGCATGTAAAACCATAGCAGGAGTGCCCAAATTAGTTTTTTACCTAGACATATTTGTATGGAACGGTCATGAAATAGAAATATGTTGACAAACGAGGTGATATATAGGATGGATGCAGAGCACGATTTTGGTGGAAATATTGGATTTACTTACGTCCGCCACGACATGCAAAGTAAAAAATCTTGAAAATAAAATGTTTCATTCTCAAACTTACAGTGGATTCCTAAATTCTTCCAAGTAAAGGAAATCCATAAAACAAGAGTTTGCATGTAAAAAAGTCATTCAAATAGAGGGTTGATGGCAAATGAATTAAGGAAAATTCAATTACAATGAAAAAACACTCTCACTAAGATATACATAAAACCAAGTGTATTATCATGTGCATGTTGCAAACAAAAGTATCTTGCTGCATGGTTAACTGCTTATGCTAAATATTTCATGCCTATAATATGTGGTTCGATCTCTCTTGTAATTGGTTGAGTATTGTGTCATTTGGTGAATTGCATTTTAGTATGCTAAATTGTAAAGTTAATTCATCTTGCTCATGCTAAATATTTCATGCCTATAATATGTGGTTCGATTTCTCTTGTAATTGGTTGAGTATTGTGTCATTTGGTGAATTTCATTTTAGTATGCTAAATTGTAAAGTTAAGTCATCTTTGACAACTGAGCAAAAAGTATAACACGAGATTCTTGAAATTCAAGAACTTTATTGATGATGCCATCTTTCGAGTTACATATATCCATAAAACTAATAAAAAAGGGTATAGTGAAATCAACTACTATTGACAAATATTATATTTGTTTATTAAAATTATTTTTACTATAAATTAGATTATTGAAATTATTTTTTCCACTATTATGGTAGGATGAAAAATTATCACATTTCTATGAATTTTGCAAAAGTCTTAAGTCTTTACCTTGGATGTGCATTTATATTTCCTACAATGAAATAGGGGAAGATTATTTTTTAACTTTTTCATCATATTTAATGCAACTTTATAGTGTAAAGGAATGTTGTTGGGCATTACAGAGGTGCACGGTTCTACATTGTTATAGTTACACTATGTTCCGTGAATCAAATGACTAAATGAATAGCCACATGAATCATTCATTTCCGCAGTGCAAGAGTATGTTATATATTCCCCACAAGCATCATCACTCTATAGGGAGTTGGTATGAACATCTATCCTAGGGGAGTATATAGTTTATTGAAGACATCCAAGATGATTTTTTTATTATTTTGGAAGCTCTAGTGAACTTCTCTAACAATTATTTTTATTTTAAAAGAATATTCATTAATCGGTTGATGTTTCTCATATAAAATACTGAGTCTGTTTCAAAGACTTTATCTCTAGAGTACAAGAAAAAAAATAAGAGCCCCATGATGATGCACCACCGCCTCCTCCTCTACCTCTAGAACCAGTTAAGGAATGTGATGCATTTGTACAAACTATGCCAATTGTGACAATTAATATTTTAGTAAGATTTTGTATACTGCTCTCACTATATTGAAAAAATGCATACCTGATACAAGAATACAATATTGATTATAGCAATTCATTTAGCAAGATGTTGATTCTTGTATTGTTCTATCAAATAATGTGAATATTGTGGTTTTTAAAGTGATTAAAATTTATGAGCATTTCTTAACCAAGTGTGAACTATCCTTTTTCAGAGTTCGTTTGATGTCAGGTTTTAAATGACATTATCCATTATCCTTACTTGAATAAACGAATGCATTGGAACTTTCTATTGTTCCTATTACAGGTAATATGTTCTTATTTCAAATAAGAGCTCAGACAATTGGTGTGAAAAGTACAACATTGTCCATGTTGTGAGAAATCATAAAGAAGCAAATGAGAAAGAGTTCAACTATATTTATCAAGATCAAGGGTCATTATCCAAAGAAAGAAATTATGGCCATAAAAGGAGGAGCATTGAAGACTAAAATCACAATATGGGACCTCTTGTTATTTCCATCAACAAGAAATTACTTTTGTTTGCAACCCTTCTTGGGAGAAAGGTATTCAACAAGAAGATAAAACCCTATATTATATATTTTGAGATTTAATTTGATAATAATGAGACGCTATTTTTTATGAAAAATATGTCATTCCAATTTTAATTACTTTTGTTTGCAACCCTTCTTGGGAGAAAGGTATTCAACAAGAAGATAAAACCCTATATTATATATTTTGAGATTTAATTTGATAATAATGAGACGCTATTTTTTATGAAAAATATGTCATTCCAATTTTAATTACTTTTGTTTGCAACCCTTCTTGGGAGAAAGGTATTCAACAAGAAGATAAAACCCTATATTATATATTTTGAGATTTAATTTGATAATAATGAGATGCTATTTTTTATGAAAAATATGTCATTCCAATTTTTATGAACATGATTCGGACCATCTATTTCTCTCCTTGAAAATTTCCTCTCCATAGTGATCTCCTTGAAAAGTAAATTCTCTCATAGGACCCAATCCTAAAAGGTCTAAAACAGACTACAACCACAAATTCTTGAAAGATTTTTTCATCATTTCATTTTTCCAAAACAAATGAAGTCTATATTACCTTCAAAACTACAATATTTGGGATTTCCATATATAAATATATACGTATCAATATATATCTATCTATATCTATATATATTGATATATATATAGATAGGAAAATGATCAAAACCCATCACATCAATTGACAGGTATATTGAAGAAGAAGAAAAAAATACGTGTCTTCTTGTGGACCATAAAATCTATCCAAATAAACTTGTACCCTGTTGTGACCCTTTTGTACCCTTTTGTAGTTGGACCAAATGAGATCATAGCCTTAATAACCATATTTTGGTTGATTTCCATCCATCATATCCATCGACACGTCTACTCAACAAAGCTTCCTGAAAAGTACTTGTCTTCTTGTGGACCATATAATCGATCCAACTAAACTTAAACTTGTACCATGTTGTGACCCTTTTGTAATTGGACCAAGTGAGACCATTGCCTTAACGGATTTTGGTAAATTTTCATAGTAAACATGGTTAATTGTCATCCTTCCTAGTACTAGTAAACAATACTTAATAGAGAATTTATTTCTCCACATAGCTTTAAATATTTTTACCCACATATCCCCAATATATTACACTTCCACTCATCTATGAAGTCTATCCTCAATAGTAGGAACGGGTGTATTATTCTTCTCTAGTTCATATTATAACTGGAAAATATTTTATCATTACTCTAATTTTAATCTTCCACGTAATCCCTAATGGGTTTAGTTTCATCTTGAATACATTGAAGTCCAAGATTGTTTTGCATGAACATAGACACATTTTTGTCGAAAGTAGGGAACATTCCATTTAGTAAAATGCCCTTGAGTCTATACAAGCATATGTATTTTTTCCCATAAATATCCCCATGCGAAAACAACTAGAAGAATATTCTTTGTGCACAATTTGCAAGGAGTTTTTTCAAACATCTTTATGTTGGAAAGGTTGATATGAATTGGATCTTCATCAAAAATATCCAAATTTTGTAATAAGTATTTAATTTTTTTTTGAAAAAGTTGAAGAAGTTTTCAAAAGTTTATTTGGAAGATGAAACAAACTATTGAGATGATTAGCCTTCTATGAAAATCCATTAAAAATTAGGGCTAGGAAAAAAAAGACATTGAAATGGAAGAAAAGAAAACATGGAATAAGAAGAAATAAACTCTATGGCTACCTATATCCACTTAGTTAGTGCACAATAGTAAAGAAAATAAAATAATTTTTTTCAATAAAGCACTTCGTTATGCAAACATATTCTTGGAAACTATTAATTGAAAAGATATTGATGCCAAACCTTTAATTTAATTCCACAAAAAGGAGCATTCATTTCTCCAAGAATGTTTGACTCATAGAGAAGTTGTGTGTATGAGAGTGAAGGTTTTGACTCATAAAGAGGATGTGTTTGAAAGTGAAGGATGTGGATGCTTAAAAATTTATTGAACAAACAACATTAACACATTCATTTTAACTCAACATATTCACTCAAATTATTTTTCTTCTAGTGGAGGGTTTAAAGGCAAATGCCATGGCCCATATGTAAACTACACCACTCAAATATATGGTTCCTATTAACTAAACTCCACAACATACAAAGACATTTTCCTTGGACATACAAAGTATTGAACGATAAGAGATATTTTAGAAATAAATTTATAGCTTTCAGAAACTAGAGGTTCATTTAACCAAAGAGTTGTAGATTACTTAATATAGGTAAAATAAGATAACCTGACTCGAAGATGGAAGGAACTGGGTTCTTTACCAAATTAAAATGTAGAAATCATCAAATGAAAGATGGATTGGATGTTGCGACCCTCCTTGTCAAATCCCTCATGTGTTGAGAATAAGTATCATTGTTGCAACCTTTGTAGAAAGAAGAGAAACAAATAAGAAATTGTCTCTTGAAATGAAGGACAAAGCCTTTAATTTTTTCACTGATAGGTTGAGCCCATGGTTGTATTTGCTTACATATGTTGTTTGAAGTTGAGTAATATAGGAAGAATCAAGATGAATTAGAAGAAGAGATGCAATTTTTGGGCCAACCTCCATTTCCATTTCCATGGTCCTTAAGTAGGGATGAAATTGTTCCCCTATCATGCCCAATTCAATGAAGTGTAGAATAAATAGCTAATAGAAAAAACATCATTCTAACAAATATAGAAGAATAAAAAAATTAAACGAAGTGAACCTGAAAATCCATTGAGTGAAATACCTCCAAATAATAATCATTCGCATAAATTGGAGTGCAATATATCCAAATAATTTTCATTACTAAAAAATAATTTTCATTACTATAAAAAGCTAAATATATCCAAATAATTTTCATTACTAAAAAAATAAAATAGTGTGAATGGAAGTATCTACTTCAAATTTTACAAGGAAAAAAGGATTCACTACTATCTTCTCATTAATTCCCATGGATAAGGGTTGTACATATAATTTAAAAAAAATATATGGGCTATGTATAGTGAAACCCACATCTTTGCAAATAACTCGCCCAACCAAATTTACAAGCCAACTAATTTCACCCGAAAATTTTTCTATGGTGTAAGGGAATACCATTTATCCTATGGCTCCCTATGGGATTGTTTTGTCATACCACGTTTTCGTAAGATTGCCTCACGTGTGGTTACCAAATTAAAGTGCACGCGCAAGTGAACATGTAGTCTATGCAATGTAGAGGTATACGAGTTGCAATTTCATACATGCATGTATCTTCTCCTATGCATTATTCTTTCTATTAAAGCTCTCTACCATATGTTTCTCTAACTGTAGAGAATTGAAAATGTATCCATGGTTTCCCTCTACCTCTACCTTCAACTTGCACCCGCAAAACCTATGAGCCGGTGAGAATTATGTGTATGTGCGCATTTATATGCTTGGTAGGGTGGGAAACGAAAATCTATGGATGAAAGAGTATGTGATGTTTGGGAAAGGAAATCAACCTAACAATCCATGTGTATGTGTTAACAATTAACCATAGTTGAGCCAATATTCCCATCTTAGAAACCAAGAGAGAAATCAACATACCTAGTTTTCCCTTGTATGCATTGGAGCACTATATGGGATGAATTTCTTGAGGTATCGTATGGAAAAAAATAATCAATCCCTTGTTTCATTTTTGGTTGTGGGGAATGAGTTTGTAGTTTTCCCTTGTATGCATTGGAGCACTATATGGGATGAATTTCTTGAGGTATCGTATGGTAAAAAAGAATCAATCCCTTGTTTCATTTTTGGTTGTGGGGAATGAGTTTGTTGTTGATTAAAAAGATGTTTTGAGTGTGATTAGAATATGAGATCTTGTATTTTACATTATAGTTTCATCATCGAAATTCAAAGTAGTAATCCTAATAGATATTTTTTTATGTGGGAAAAGTGTCCATTTGTAATTTGTAACTAGTTTGGTGTACAACTCATAAATACAAATAATATTTTTTTCTTTATTCTAGTATAAATGTTTTATGATTATTTAATCCATCAATTCTTTTGATGAATAGAAAATTTATTTATTGTACATGCAATTATATTTATGTTAAATGTAGATGGTTAGAAGTTAGTTATGCTAGATTCATTGTGCATATTTATTTGTGCATATGTTATGGAATGGTTATATTGTTTTTAAGATTTGAATCATGCACATGGAATTGGTTTTTTATGCAATTATTGTATGTAGCTATGTGCATGAGATTTCAATTGGATTTTTTTATTGATTTTTAGTATTCAATGTGATTTCATTTTTTTTTGCATATAAAATATACATTCTATAACTCTTGGCATCCAATTGGGGTTTTATATGGGAAATTTGATTGAAAAGAATAAGAAATTTTTAATCAAAATATTTATTTGTGCATATTTTCTTGAATGGTTAAGTGTTTTTAAGATATGAATCATGCACATGGAATTGCTTTTTTATGCAATTATTGTACATATCCATGTGGGTGAGATTTTGGATTTCCTTATTGATTCTATGTTTGTTTTTCATATGACATAGGTTCTATTACTCTTGGAATCCAATTGTGGTTCTATAGGGGAAATTTGATTGAAAAGAATAAGAGATTTTTAATCAAAATATGTATTTGTCCATATGTTCTTGAATGGTTAAATATTTTTAAGATTTGAATCATGCACATGGAATTGATTCTTTGATATATATATTGTACATACCCATGTGCATGAGATTTCAATTGGATTTCCTTATTGATTTCTAGTATGTATTGTACTTCCATCTTTTTTTTGCATATGGAATTTGTTTTACTATTCTTCCCATCCAAGTGGGACTCTCGATGGGAAAATCCACTTAAAGAAAAGAATAAATTTTGAATCAAAATTCCTTAATAGTTAAGGAAAATAAATATATAAGTATCTTACAAAGTTGATAATCAAGAAAAATAAAAAACCTAATTAAAATTCAAGCACATACTTATGAAAACAATAATTCACATAACCAATTTCTTGTTCATAAATCAAATCCTAGACATAGTTGAACCATTCACAAATAAATCTTGAAACATATAAAGTAGAGTAATTAAAAAATAAATCTTGAAAGATATAAGGTAGAGTATTTAAAGTTGAGGAGTTATCCTAAAAGAGTATTTAAAGTTTAGGAGTTATCGTAAAGGTTATAGTTTACATTATCAGAGATAGTTATATTATGTATTGTCAAATTTTATATTATTGAAAATTTACATACATATTTTATATAACAATTTCAAATTGTTGAAATAAATTTAAGTTAATATTTTTAATTTTAATATAAGTTATAGGTTATCTTTATTTGTATGTGATTTTATTTTTCTTATGATTATTTATTTTTTTAGAATTTATTTGAAACCATGTGAATTTATATAATAATTTTTTTGTGAATTTTGTAAATTTTGTTTATATGAAAATTGTTTAATTAAGTAAGAAATTAAATTTTTAGTAATTATTATTTATCAATTTGAATTTTTAGTAATTATTATTTATGGATGTTACACTATAATACATCATTTAAAAAAATGAGTTTCAAATTTTATTAATGATGGTATATTTTTTTTATCATTAAATTTCAATAAAATAACAATATATTAAATCTTTAAAAAAATTTAATATTAATATAAGAAAAATAATTAAAAAAATACTACTAATTTTTTTTATAATAATATAAATTAAAAGTTTAGTAAAATGTTATGAATTTGAAAATGTTTTTTCAATTGTGTTTTGCTTAAACCTAGTAGGAAGAATAATTATTCTCCACATCAAGGTTTAATTAACACAATTCACATGAAACAATTTCAAAATTTAATTATGCATATTTTATTTTTATTATATGTCTTTATTACCTATCCAAACTAAAACTGAATCAAAACCAATTACATCATTTTTATTCATACATAATTTTTTTCAAACTTTCATAATACTCACTATATACAACCAAGTTAAATAGATCTATGATGTAGATTTTCAAACCCTCATAATACTTTCTCTATCCAAGACAAATGGATCTATAATGTCAAATGGATAAACCAACTACATCACTTTTATTCATACATATTTTTTTTCAAACTTTCATAATACTCACTATATACAACCAAGTTAAATAAATCTATAATGTAGATTTTCAAACCCTGGCAATACTTGGTCTATCCAAGTCAAATGGATCTATAATGTCAAATGAATTTATGAGGTAGATTTTCAAACCCTCATAATGTTCATAGTGTTAAATATATTGTACCCTCAACAGTCTAACTGTAAACTGCCAGTTGTACTGGACAGTTGTACTTTCTATTTTTGTCTTGCTTGAGCCTATTTAGCTCAGTTATCTCCCATTACATTGTAACACTTCAGAAATTCTTCATTTTGTACTATTCTTCATACATTTGAATATACATTTCTGTTCTATTCTTTCTCTCTACTTTTCTTCACAATTTATCATGGTATCAGAGCTTCAACAGTAAGCCTCTTCACACAGTCTGGAGAGCAACACGATCCTCACAGCGCAGAGCTTCACAGATCTTGAGAGAACGTGACACATACTCTTTCACAAGGTTTGGAGAGTCGTCCGTTAAACTCTCGAAAGATCCTCGCAGGAAGCTTGCGGAGGAGGCAGAGCATACAACGCTCGAAAGATCAAGGAAGCAGAGACCGAGAGAGAAGAAACTTTAAAAGATTCTTGTAATCTTTTCAAGAATCATCAAAGGTTGACGATGAAGAGCTGCAGAACGGAAGAACGTTCTTTCAACTCAAAGAATTCGTTCAATTCGTTAAAGATTGCTGCAGAAGGCAGCATCGTTTAAAGATTTTACGAAATTTGCTCAAATCTGAGGCAGGAAACCAATTCAAAAGGGACGAGGAGAGCGTGGAAAAGGAGAAATCATTTCATCCGTCTGATCTTGCTGAAAGGCCCGACAACCGTTGGATCAGCAAGAAGGTGCATGGCATTTAGTCGTTTAGAGCACACTGTAGAATTTTTTACTCTGTGAAATACCGACATCATCTGGACCGTCCATCCAGAAACACGTGGTGAGATCTCGGCATTTCGTGTCTCGCAAGGTGTAAAGGTCAGAAGCAGCCGTGAGAATTTGCGATCCACGAAATTTCGAGTTCTTCTGGACCGTTGGATCAAGAAATATCGTGAGCCGTCGATATTTTCGACACGTGGTGAGATCTCGGCATTTCGTGACTCACAGGTGTAAAGGTCAGAAGACTGCCGTGAGAATTCAACAATCGGGAAATCACGAGTTCTTCTAGACGGTTGGATCAAGAAAGATCGTGAGTCATCGATCTTATATCATCGCTACATCGGGAATCGGAAGTTGGACGCGCAAAATATTCCACTCCAAAACTCCGATACGCGATCTCGCGAAATCCTGAAACGATCACAGCCGTCCATCTCAGAGGACAGGTGGCGGCAGATCGAAGCCAACACTCCATCGCCATTTCAGAGTTCGGGGTTTTCTAAGACCATTGCAACAGGACTTTGCAACTCGCGAAATCGCGATACACGATATAACGATAAGATCTTAGCTGTCCATTTGTTCGGACACGTGGCGAACATCGTAGCGCCCGTCGACATTTCGGCATTCGGGGTTTCAAGTTGACAGACACATTGTGTCAACGGAGCATCACAAGTCACGATATCCCGAGGAGGAATCAGGATCGTCCATCTCTCCCGGACGCATGGCGTGAATCCGGGGACTCGGGAAAAGGTCCGACAAGGAAAAGGCTATCAGCGTATCGGGATTCGAAAAATCACGAATCCTGAGGACAAGGATCTCATGCACTTCGAAACCGCGAAGTCCGAAATCCCGACAGGAGGAACCCTTCATTTGCGGGGCCCAGCTGACATCATCTAGTCATACGAGTCAATCGGTGCATAGGCATATCGTAGATCCTAACGATGAGAAGTCTGGTGCATTTGAAGTCTCGATTTCACGACAAGGGATCAGGTCTGTCCATCTACTAGGACGCGTGGCAGAGATCAGACGAATCGAGAAATCTCCCAAAAGGAATGCCACATATATTAATCGGAGATCGAAGAATCGGGGTTTCTGAAGACAGGAAACTCTCGCTGCTGGGAATCGCGAAACGCGATATCCCGATGGAAGGGTTGTGTGAGCCACAGTCAAGGTTAGTGGAGGACAGGTGGCATTGGGGATCAGAGAATCGGAGATTCCGAGAGCGTAGGTTCTACGCACTACAATCCCGCGAAGTCTGAAACTCCGATAGAGGAAAGGACGTGGTCTCGTGGACCATCAGATCACTGCACGATATGGACCGTTGAAAAGTCCAAAGGAGAATTTTCGCGTTTGGGCATTCTGAAAGGAAAAAACCAGGAAAAGCCCGTAGCGCTTTAAAAGAAAGACACGTGGTCATATTGCACCGTGAAAAAGGCCATTTTAAAGCTCGATAAGCTCCCATCGGCCATCGACAAATCGACATTTCTGAGATCAGAGGTAAATACGAAGTTTTTCCTTTGTACCTCTACAATTTCTTTTTAAATTTTTTTTATATGGCGTCGTCCATCAATTTAGGACCATCTCAAGGTCCGATTCTTCTGGGAAAGAATTATGAATTTTGGTCTCTTCGAATGAGATCATTCCTGCAAGCATAAGAGTGTTGGGAACCAGTGGATCTTGGATATGTGGAACCGGATCCAGCCGCCCTCACTGCCATGACAAATGCATAGAGAATTGCCCAGGAAACTCTGAGGACCAAAGAAAACAAAGCGAAATTCTAGATTCATAATTCTGTAGATGATTTGATTTTCTCGAAGATCACAGGCGTTGGTACTTCCAAACAGGCCTGGGATATCCTTAAATCGTCCTACCAAGGAAATGACAGGGTCAAAACAGTGAAACTGCAGACCTTGTGGACACAATTCGAGACTCTAAGGATGACAGAGTCCGAAACAGTGGATCAGTTCATGACCATACTCATGGGAATCGTGAACCAGATCAGACTGATTGGTGAAACCATCACTGATCAACGAATTGTTGAGAATTCTCAGAAGTCTACCCAAGAAATTTGAAATGGTTGTAACAACAATCCTTGAATCCAAGGATCTGTCAAGATTTTCAACAGATGAATTAATTGGTTCTCTGGTGACACATGAGACTAGACTACATCTCACAGATGAGTCAATCTCCAATGCTTTCAAAACTCAATTATCCTTCAGCAGAGGGAGAGGCAGAGGAAAAATCATAGGTTACCAAGGAAGAGGGAGAAATCAAAATAACTCTCATTCCAGTGGAGGAAATAGACAACAATACCAGAATCAAAATTTCCAAGGACCAAGGCAACAACAACAAAATCAACATTAGAATTTCCAGCCTCAAAGAGGCAGAGGGAGAAGGTCAAATGACAAATCAATCATTCAATGCTATTACTGCAAAAAGTATGGGCACTATGAATCTGAATGCAGGAAGAAGCAGGCAGATCATCTCTCAGGCAGAGCACATGTGTCAAATCACACAGGAGAAAACTCAGGAGGTATGTTTCTCTCATGCCTCAAGACTGAAGAACAACCTAAAGATCTCTGGTTGTTGGACAGTGGATGCATTAATCACATGACAGGTAACAAAGAATTACTTTCATGCATTGATTCTTCAATCTCATCCGATATTACACTTGGAAATGATTATTTAGTCAAAGTTCATGGAAAAGGAACTGTTCCTATTCTTACAAAACAGAATGTAAAGAAAGACATAAACAATGTCTATCATGTTCCAGATTTGAAACATAATTTGCCAAGTGTAGGAAAACTCATTGAAAAAGGCTATAAGGTACTTTTTGAGGGAGCATCTTGAAAAATTTATGATAGAAAACCCAACAGAAAATTGATTTCTGAAATCCTTATGACTCCAAATAGGATGTTTCCCCTTACCCTCAGAACTGCAAATCTGAGTCAACCATATGCACAGAGTGCATCAACCCTGAATGAAACAATGGTTTGGCATACTAGATTTGGACATCTACCATTTTAGAGTCTAAGTCTTCTTCAGAAAAAACTCCATGGTCAAAGGTCTACCTATCTTTAAAGAGCAAATTCCCCCATGTGAGTCATGCATACTTGGAAAACTAAGAGAACTAGTTTTCCACAGTCATCAAATCAAGCCAAACAACATCTTGAACTTGTTCACACTGACCTATGTGGACCAATGTAAACAGAGTCAATAGGAGGTAGTTTTTACTTTCTAACGTTTATTGATGATTTCAGCAGAAAAATATGGATCTATTTTCTCAGACACAAGTCTGAAACTTTTGCAAAATTCAAAGAATTCAAAGTAGAAGATGAAAAATAGAGTGGAAAATATATCAAAGCACTCAAGTCAGATGGAGGAGGAGAATACAACTCCAGAGAATTTGCAAATTTCTGCAAATCTCAAGGCATCATCATGCAAGCAACAACAAGGTATACTCCACAACAGAATGGAGTGGCTGAAAGAAAAAATCAGACCATAATGAATATGGCTAGAACACTTCTCAAACAGAAAAGTCTGTCAAATACTTTTTGGGCTGAAGCAGTAGCATGCTCAGTTTATCCTTTGAACAGATCACCAACCACAAGCTTGAAGCTGAAAGTTCCCCAAGAAGCATGGAGTGGGACAAAGCTCAATGTAGCGCATCTAAGGACATTTGGATGCATAGCATATGATCACATACCTTCCGAATTAAGGAAGAAATTGGATGACAGAAGTGAGAAATGTATTTTCACTGGATATAGCGAAACATTTAAAGCTTACAGGCTTTACAATCCAGTCACCAAGAAATTAATTCTCAACAAAGATGTAAAATTTCTGGAAAATCAATTCTTGAATGATTCATAAAATCAACAAATGGACAGTCAAAATCCATTTCTACCAAGTTCTGAAAATGCAGAAATTTCAAGACAGCAAGTACCTCAAACTACTCTTCCAAGATTGCAGGTACAAGGACAACCAGATAACTCACAGGATAACTCAACTTCCAGCAGATAATCATTCTCTGAACAATAGAATCAGAGAACTCGAAGTTTGAGAGAAATCCATCAGCAGTTGGACGACTTTGAGCAACACAATCTTTTTTCTTTAATGTCATGTCAACCTACATCCTTTAAGGAAGCAGCTAAGGAGCCACATTGGGTTCAAGCAATGAACCAAGAAATTGACTCCATTGAGAAGAACAAGACATGGGATCTTGTTGATTTGCCAACTCATAAAAAGAGTATTGGTGTCAAGTGGGTTTACAAAACTACACTCAATGAAAAAGGGCAGATTGAAAAGCACAAGGCAAGACTTGTTGCCCAAGGATTCTCACAACAACCAGATACTGATTATGGTGAAACTTTTGCTCTAGTAGCAAGATTAGACACTGTAAGGACTTTATTGGCCATAGAGGCACAACACAAATGGCAAGTTTACCAAATGGATGTCAAGTCAGCATTCCTAAATGGTTACTTAGAAGAAAAAGTTTATGTCAATCAACCACCTGGATTTGAAGTCCAAGAGCACCCATCCAAAGTATATCGGTTGAAGAAAGCCTTGTATGGCTTAAAGCAAGATCCAAGAGCTTGGTACAGCAGAATTGACACTTATCTGATCAAAAATGGTTTCAGCAGAAGCCAAAATGAGCCAACTCTTTACACCAAAATAGATCAGCAAGGTAAAATTTTGATTGTATGTTTATATGTTGTTGACATGATCTATACAGGAAATCTAGAGCTAACAGATTTCAAACATGCCATGCAATCTGAGTTTGAGATGACAGATCTTGGCATCATGAAATATTTTTTGGGGATTGAGGTAAATCAATCAGCCAAAGGCATTTTTGTCTGTCAGCAAAAGTATGGAGCAGACATTCTCAAAAGGTTTCGCATGGAAGAATGCAATCCAGCGGAAACCCCCATACCATTAGGCACAAAATTGAGCAAAAATGATGAAGGTCCCACAATGGACTCTACTCTTTACAAAAATTTAGTAGGCAACTTGTTGTATCTTACAACAACTAGGCCTGACATCATGTATGCAGCTAGCCTTGTTTCCAGATTCATGGAATCACCCAAGGATTCACACTGGAAAATGACAAAACGAATTTTGAGATATGTAGCAGGAACACTACATTTTGTCTTATGGTACACTAAATCTGAATGTAATCATCTTTCTGGTTACACAGATAGTGATTTTGCAGGTAGTCTAGATGATAGAAAGAGCACATCTGGACATGTTTTTCAACTTGGCACGAACCTCATCTCATGGGCATCAAAGAAGCAACCCATTGTTTCAATATCTTCTGTAGAGGCAGAGTATGTCGCTGCTACCTCAGCTTCCTGTCAAGCTGTATGGCTGAGAAGATTATTGAAAGATATGTCACATACAGAAAATGATCCAACTCCTATATTCTGTGACAATACTTCTACGATTGCTTTATCTAAAAACCATGTGTTTCACAAAAAGAGCAAACACATTGACACTCGTTTTCATTTCATACGCGAGTTACTCAATAATGGTGATATCGCACTACAATTCCGTTGTTCTAGAGATCAGCTTGCTGACATCTTTACAAAGCCACTAGGAAAGTCAGTTTTTGATTTTCAGAGACAACACTTAGGCATAATCAGTGCTGATGTTTGTAACTGTTGAGTCTAAGAGGGAGTGTTAAATATATTGTTCCCTCAACAGTCCGACTGTACACTGCCAACTGTACTAGACAATTGTACTTACTATTTTTGTCTTGCTTGAGCCTATTTAGCTCAGCTATCTCCCATTACATTGTAACACTTCAGAACTTCTTCATTCTATACTATTCTTCATACATTTGAATATACATTTATGTTCTATTATTTCTCTCTGCTTTTCTTCACAATTTATCACATAGTTCAAACCCTCATAGTGTTCACAGTGTTTTTGTATTCACATATAGATTGTTTTCTCATAGTCTTTTCTATATCTAGTGTTTTTGTATTCACATATAAATTGTTTTCTTCTCAAACTCTCTTAGTCTTTTCTATATCCAAAATAAATGGATTTATGATGGTAAATTTTCAAACCCTCATAGTGTTTGTTGTATCCAACTTAATCCAAGTTAAATGAATCTATGATGGTAATGGATCTATGATGGCAGTGGAACATGTAGTACTATGTGTCATATCAATGTATTGGGTAAACGAAGTTCGCTTTTGAAACTGTAACGATGAAATTAGGCACTCATGCAATGCTTACATCAATTAGTGTGTGGATGAATGTAGAATATAAGGCTTTCGGGTTCACGGTTGGTGAAAATAGAAAGGACGGTGGGCCAAACAAAACTGTTTTGAACACTGAAATTATTCACCAAAAGACGGGAAATGTGAATTTGCATCATCCATGACGTGGCGATCTTGGATTATATGTCGTCATAGACATGCCGTCAGCATTACCTCGGTTGTTCGATTTCTACACCGTCCACCCACTCAGAAAAGTATGACAAAACCAAATTCAGTTCAAAGTATTACTAAATACTTCATCATAATGGAAGGAATCCAATTATGAACCATAATTGAAGGAATCCAATTATGATTTTCAATGGACTGAGATAAGGGGTATCGTATCGTAAGATTTATGTGGATAAAATTGGTTTTAAATTCAATACGGAATTCCATCTTTATATTGAAAACTTTGTGTATAAAATCTTACTTTTGACAAACTTTGAAACAACTTACATTTCTAAAAAAAAATCATTGATACAACTTTGAATGGTAGAAACAACTACCCTCACCAAAAATGTAACAAACAAATTTCAATTTCAAGACAGCATCGATTTCAATTTCATATGCCTAGTGAAATCGTGACGTTATTGTAACATTTTGTTATAATTTATTATACTTCTTTTTACTTTTATTTTCTTTTATGTTATATAATTAAATTAATTAAACATCAACCAATCATTTTTACAGAGCAATAAGACAGAAATATATCTTTAAAACCATTTATTATAATTATTAAAAATTATTAAAATCTACCACCACAATTATATTTTATAT
>ML779752.1:1577303-1589720 GCA_009831015.1 Picea engelmannii | reverse complement strand
AATATATCTTTAAAACCATTTATTATAATTATTAAAAATTATTAAAATCTACCACCACAATTATATTTTATATAATATTACTTAATGTGTTAAATTGATAGGTTATTGACATATATTTATATTTTTTTTGTTATTAAATTATTTATATAAAATTGATAAATTTTCCTTAAACATATAAATATTTAATGTTTTAAATTATTTATTATAATTATTTAAATTTATTAATTAGATTAATTAGATTAATAAATGTATTTTAATCCACATTTAATAAACATCTAGATAGTTAAAAAGAAATATAAACATAATGTTGTTTATAAAATAATTTGGATTTAAATTGGTTTATTTTATTATATAGTTATTGTTTTTTTTTAAATTATGATTGATTAATTTAAGTTATAAATTTTACAAATGTTATTCATTTGTTTTTTCTTAATTTAATTTATTACTATTATAAATGTGATTCAATTCAAAATTCTATAAAGATTGTTTTTTTATATTTATAATATTTTAAAAAACATTATTAACAATAATGATGAATATCTATAAATATCAAAATCTATTGGTTTTTTTTATATTTATATTATCTTTAAAAAAATATTGTTAAAAATAATAAGTAACATTTATAAATATGAAAATTTATGTACCTTTAAAAATGATGATGAAAGTTTATTAATATGAAATACTTAAAAAAATGAAGATGATAATAATTGTCTATTAATATGAAAATCTATATATCCTTAAAAACTATGTTAATGAACATCTATTAATATGAAAATCTATATATCTTTAAAGATGATGACTACTATGATGAACACATGTTAATATTAATATGAAAATCTATATATCTTTTAAATGATGATGATGATGCACATTTATTAATATCAAAATCTATATTTTTTTAAAGATGGTAAGAAATCTTTGGTAAGACTAAATTTGGTCTATTTGACCTTAAAAAAGGTAAGAAATTACTTCGTTTGGTTTAAAATTAGCATGTTTTAAGAATTATACAATACCAAGATTTATTTTGGAGCTTGTGAGAGTTAATTTTGATCTTTTAAATATTAGAATTAATGGTTAATTTAGACATTGGTTTGTTAGATCTAGTTAGTGGTGAGAGATCTTCTCCAACTATCAAATCTTATTTATGTGTAAGTGGTTGAGAGATTCCCTTATGAATCTGTTATGTTATTGAGGAAAAACTTCATATATAAAAATATGTGTGTTGTTGAATAATAAAAATATATGAAATAGTTTTGGTGTGTATACAATATGTTTGCTCTCCACTATTTTATCTTGGTATGAGAGCTTGTCTTAGCTTAACTCCCTCATGGGAGGGACAAGGAAAATGAGAAAGATGTAAGTTTCTAATCCGTTGTACGAGTAGGATTAGGTTGTGAGAGTAGATAGTTTTTAGTTAAGAGAGTTTTGTGTGCTCACAGGAGCCGACTTGTTATAGCTTCCTGCAGTGTATTTGAAGAGAACCAGAAATTCGTGAAGGAAAATTGGTTGCACATTCTAGATGTCTCTATTTCGGTTATTACATCTCATTTGTGTATCTAGGCCATTATCATATCTGTGTGATTCATGCGCCCTCACTCTAGATTTACTACATGACACAACGATATCAAGAAGTATTGACTTGTTTCGTATACCTGGGATGGATATTGACTGCAAAGAATATTGTTATCTCATGGGAGATAAGCCAAAATGCGTTGCATTCAACCACGATGAAAATAATTTTTGAGGCTTTATGTTCCTTGCAGCTTATGTTGGAGTGTGCAGAACGTGGAGGGAAATATTTGCTAGGAAATTGTGAAACCTCCTCTGTTGTTCGATGTGCCCACATTTCCAATTTCTTTGAAATACCCTAGCCCAAAAGATTTACGTGGCAAAGATAACATAAGCGATATTAATTACTATCTAATATTTTTTAATGTAATAAATGTATTCGCATTTATTCTAATTTGTAAAATTATATAATATATAATGAAGAACCTCTTATGGAACATAGTAAGATAATAACATACTAAGATAATTTAAGTGGATGGTTAGTACATACTTCAGTGTCATAAGAACATATCACTATTTGACTATGTTTATAGTCTCTTATAAGTTGGTGTTTTTTTTGTTGTTTTTTGATACTTCAAGAATAACAGTTACATGTTATTTTTGTGTGTTTGTGTCTGTGCGTTTCTTTCCTACATAACTAGTGAATACAATGATAGACCATGTACTTTAACCGATGAAAGTATGCCAATACAATGATTGACTATCTAAATTATTCTTTGATTTATGTCAAGAGTGGTCCATCATACAAATACATCATTGATGGTCAAAAGAAATTGTATCTTAAATGGATCGAGTGGTAGCTCCAAGTCGATGCTTGAGAAAGAGTAGAGTCTATGAGATTTCAAACTGGGTAGAAATGGTAATGAAGACAAGAGTAGAATGATATCAGCGTCCAGAAATATTTTTATGTGATTTCATTATTGTTGTTTGTGATGTAAGCATTAAGGGAGGATGTTAGAATTAATGCTTACTTTAAAGATCTAGTTAATTGTGGGAGATATTCTCCAACTACCAAATCATATTTATGTGTGTGTGGTTGAGAGATTCCCTCATGAATCTGTTATGTTGTTGAGGAAAAGATTGATGTATAAATATGTGTAATTGAATAATAAAAATATATAGAACAATTTTGATGTGTATACACTATGTATACACTCCACTATTTTATTTTTAGATTGGGGTTTATTGTTAAACGGTGACAACAAACTCCCAAGATTAGGATTTTAGATCTTATTATTCTGAATTGGTTTTAACTAAATGAGACCAAGGATAGGAGCGCATTCATTTTCAGTTTCCTGTGTAAATGTATTTAAGCCCATAGAGGCAAACATGAGGGAGAGAGGAGGGTCAGTGACCTACTGTAATCTCCTTAATCTGAATAATAAGACAACTGATACCTCTACTTGGTGGACGTAGCCCAACATTTGGGTGAACCACGTAAATCTCTGTGTCTTTTATATTCTGTGTGATTGTGTTTTCCGCATTTGCAATTACAACAAATGGTATCAAAGTGTTTCTCGTTAAAGATTGGTGAGACCAACAAGCCAGTCTTGTTGCAAGATCGTGAATTGAGGGAGACATTGCAGGCGTCAGCCTTCAGAGGAGGGGCGAGATCTATTGCCAATATTAAGCATAAGCTTCAGAAATCTATAAAGCATTTTTCTTGATGTTGTATGAATCACATGCATCGATCTCCAAATAGCCACGGGTCTCTCCTCTCGAAGGTCGTGACGACCATTAGTTCACACTTCACACACGAGAAAATTCCGAAATTGCCACAGTCCAGCTGCATCGGGAGGTGCGACGATGACTCCTTCATTTTTTATTTTAAACAATGGTCACAAATTTCTTTGAAAATAAATTTTGAGGTATTAAGGTTAAGGTATGAAGGAGATTGTCATATGTTCTTCTTTGAAAAAGATTAAAGTATAAAGATTTTTACAATTTTATGATATTAAATATTGTAAGGGTGGAAAGGTAAATGGTTGAATCAATATTAAATTGTATCCATATAACAAAAAATGGATGTCTTAAAAGGTTTTGATTAAACTTTTTTACTAAACCTTTTGGATTTTTTTTTTACCATCATTCCTCCACACATATTTTTTTTTTTCAAAGGGCCTTGGTTATTATAAGCAGTGGTGTTTTTTGGAATGTTTCCTCTAATGGAAAAGACGCAGAGTGCTAAGTTCGAAATTGAGAAGTTCAATGGAAAGAACAATTTCAAGATCTAGAAGGTTAAGATGCACGATCTTCTCATGCAACAATCCGTGCTGAAGGCACTTTTGGGAAAAGAAAAGAAACCCGCAACCATAACAAATGATGATTGGGATGAGATGAATGCGAGAGCACTGAGTGCCATATGCCTGTGTTTGGCCGATGATGTTCTGTTCAATATTGTCTCGGAGATGACAATTGTTGGCTTATGGATGAAGCTGGAAAGCATGTACATGCCGAAATCCTTGACGAACAGGATCTTCCTGAAAAGACAATTATACAGTTTGTGCATGAAGGAAGGTACGAAAATCGTTTATCATTTAAATACTTTTAATACTCTCTTACTTCAGTTGACTAGCATGGGAGTGAAATTTGAATCTGAAGATAAGGAAATTACATTATTGTGTTATTTGTCCACGTCATGGGATCACTTTGTTACCTCTATTAGTTTCAGTTCAACATAAAGTATTGAGTTTGATGATATTGTTAGAGCTTTAGTGTCTGAGGAAACAAGGAAGAAATGCAATCTAGAAACCTCTACATCTGAGGCGATGATGGTCATAGGCAGACCTAAATAAAGAGGACATGGTCAGAGGGATTTCTCTCAGTCAAAGTGGAAGGGAAAAAAGAGCAAGCTTAAGTGATGGTTTTGTTGCAAATCTGGACACCTGAAGAAGGATTGTTGGAAGCGACAACTAGCCTCCAAAGAAGACTCTCCAAAATAGATGAAGGAAGCAAATGCAACTGAAATAGGCTCAACAACAGTTTAAGGTATGACTGGTGAATTTTTATCAATTAGTATTGGTTCACTTCATGATCAACAGTGGTTATTATATTCTGGTGCTTCAAATCACATGTGTCTTCATAGACACTCATTTATTACTTACCAGTCTATAGATGATGGAATAGTTTACATAGGAAATGATATCTCGTGTAAATTTGTGGGAATTGGTAGCATTCGAATTAAGATGTTTGATGGAACTATTAAAATATTAACTGATGTGAGACATGTACATGAGCTTAGGAAGAATCTAATTTCTTTGGGAGTCTTAGAAACTAGAGGATATAAGAGTATTGTTCAAGGTGGAGTTATGAAAGTCTACAAGGGAGTCCTACTGGTTATGAAAGCGAAGAAGGTTGGTAACCTGTTCCTGTTAGAAGGAAGAACTGAGTCAGATCATGCGACATAAGTATCTGAGAAAGACAGTGATTCTATTTGAATGTGGAATCAACGGTTGGGCCATATGAGTGAACACGGATTGAAGGTATTATCTAATCGCAAGTTACTTCTTAGTCTAAAGTATTTAAAATTAGATTTATGCAAGCACTGTATTTATGGAAAACAGAATAGGTAGAGATTTAAAACTGGAAGACACACCAATGAAGGAATCCTTTATTATATCGGTTCTGATGTTTGTGGACCATTCCCTACTATTTCATATGGAGGATCATCATATTTTGTAACTTTTATAGATGATTTCTATAGAAAGGTTTGGGTCTATATGTTGAAAAGTAAGGCTGATGTATTTACATTTTTCAAGAAGTTTAGAGCTTTAGTGGAAAAGAGCACTGGTAGATCCATTAAATGTTTAAGAACTGATAATGGTGGTGAATTTACGTCAATGAAATTTGAGAACTATTGCAAAGAGTTTGGGATTGATAGGCATAAAACCACTGCCTATACTCCTCAGCAAAATGGAGTTGTTGAACGCTTGAACATGAATCTTCTAGAAAGAGCAAGGAGTATGCATAGTAACACCAATTTGCAATAGGAATTGTGGGCAGAAGAAGTGACTACAACTTGTTATCTGGTGAATCGATCACCATCAACAACAATACAGTGAAAACTTCCAGAAGAGGTCTGGACATGTCATCCTTGTAATTATTCTGATCTTAAAGTTTTGGGTTGTGAAGCCTATGCTCTAATTCTGAAACATCAATGTGCTAAATTAGATCCAAAATAAAAAAAGGCTTATATTTTTTGGATATGGTGATGGTATTAAGGGGTACAGGTTGTGGGATCCTACCGCCCACAAGATCACCATTAACAAATATGTAATATTTGATGAACCATCTCTCATCAAATCAGATGTAGATGTTCAAATGAAATAAGAAGAAGTACCTAAGTATCAACAGATTCAATTTGTAACCAGTTCAAATACAAATGAAAGTGCACATGAAGAAGTTTCTGAATATGTTCATGAAGAAGTTCCTACAGAGGAAAACATGGATGATGATGACATTCAATAGATTGTGGATGAACCACAAACTTAGCTAAGGAGGTCTACACGGGTTAGAGTTCCTCCTAGAAGGTATGACGATTTTGTTTCATCAGTTTCTTTAAGTACGAATGATGATGAACCGACATGCTATCAAGAAGTTGTGAAGGGTTCTAATGATCCAGATTATTTTCGGCACGAAATGAGAGAGGAGATATAACATAGAAATATTCAGAGATATTGCAAGAGAGACAACAATATAACAAAGATATAGCGGAAATATAACAAGAGTCACAGATATACAGTAATACATGATTTCTATTAATGAAAGAAATGTACAGAGACTGTAAAAATACAGAGTGAAAGACTCGCTAGAATGGTGGTAGCTTATCTCTGAGAAGAGATGTGACGACTACTCGCATTCACCAGAAGATGATCACAATGAGGCTCTGGAGGCCTTTTTACAATAAACAGGAATGTCAAAAGTCCTGGGCATCCAAAAACCTAACCCTAGGAAATGAAGCGCCAAAAGTCATGTGGGCCCCGTTTGGGTAAGTGAGTACATCAACTTCCTGAGGTCGTAACTTTTGCATACGATCTCCGTTTTAGGCGTGTGATAGCTCGTTGGAAAGGTATCGTTGAGGAGATTCATTTTGGGGGATCAATAATTACTTTGGATATCATTGAGAAACTCAATCTTGAAAAACCTTCATTTGGACCCTCAAAACGACCCCCGAAGTTAAAACCTGCTAAAAATAGTAAATTGCCAAAATTGTCAGAAAACTGTTTTGAGCCATTTGGAAAAGGTGGGTGGCCACCGATATCCACCTGGATCAATCCTCCCTCCTTAGGAATCAATGGTCTCCATTGAGTTGAGTTCCCGGGGGAGAGGGAAAAGCGTTTGTTGTATCTGCATCTTGGTGAGCTGCTTGTCTTGCTGGAGACATCGTGTTGTTGAGTTTGTGGAAATTTGTCATGAACTTGTTGAGGTTGAGGCTATTCAACAAGTCAAGATACATGAGAGGATGATGTGAAGAAGGAATCTTCACACTTTGTTGTGGCCTTGTCGACCTGCTTCTATTGGATAAAAGGTGCTTTGGGAAAACCTGTAGTGGTTGTAGTGTCCCTTTGTTCTCCTTTTGAATAGATTGTGAAGAAGCTGAATTTTGCAGTATGAGATATTACCTTGCGACACTTTTTAGGTGGAATAGTAGTCGGAACTACCTTTGGTATTCTGTAGAAATGACCCCCCAAATTAACAATGACACTACGGGATTGAGACTCATAAACAACATGGTGTCTCCACATATATGGTTGGCCCAAGAGAACATCACATACATCCAATGGGGAAACATCACATAATACCTCATCCTTGAAGGGTTGGATGTTGTATGCCAATCGACACTGCTGGCTGACATGAAGATCTCGTCCTTGGCGAAGCCACCCAATGTTGTATGGTTGCGGGTGTGTTGTTGTCGACAATCCCAATTGTTTGATGACCTCAGTTGAGATGAGGTTCTTTTGGCTTCCTCTATCAACAATAAAATGCAGCGGCATCCCCTTCACCTACATCTGTGAATGAAAAATGCACTCCCCCTCTTGAGGATCTGTTGGTTCTTCTGGTTGAATTGTTACGGTCGCGACAATAGTAGTGGGGTCTGCGTCGATGATCTATCTTTTACCAATATCTTTAGAATCAGATTCTGAATCAGGGTTTGGCTCCTTGTCTTTCATCTTAGCCACCAATGACTATTTTAAGCGACATTTATCGGTGTTGTGCCAGGGGCTTTGGTGGAAATCACACCATTTTTTGGTGTCCTTCTTTGCCTTCCCATGACCCTTCTTTTCCTATGTCTTGGACTGGTTTTCGAAAGACTGCTTGTTAGGGATGTCTTTGTGATGCTTTGGTTGTTGCGGATTTGCATAACTGAACTCCCATTTGTTCTGGTGCTTAAATTTCTGCTCGATTTTAATAGCATATCGATAGATAGCATCGAGTGATGAGATGTCTAGAAAATCTATTTCAGTTTGGATGTTTCCGTGTAGTGCCCCACGGTATTTTAGAATCAAATGTCGTTCAGAGTCTTTGATACCCAGCTTGGTGCGCAAGGTATGGAAGGTATTGGGGAACTCTGGAACTGCTTGGCCCTTCTCTTGCCGCAGTGTGGTCCATCTCATGTACTGGTCCTCATAGTTTCCAACATGGTAATACTATTCTTTTATCGCATCCACAAAAAAATCCCAAGTGGGATCGACCCCATATATTCCAAACTTCTCTGTGGAACTTTGCTCCCAATAAGTTTCCCACCAATGTTTGACATGGGGGAGAGACTTAAGGAGTGTAAAGGTGATCTTTTCCTTGTTGGAAAAATTATGAATAGAGAAATAACCTTCTAGCAAATTTAACCATTTATCTAGGGCATCTGCATCTATTTGACCTTCAAATACGGGAATATCAAAATTAACCTGTACCTTGAAAGTTGAGGTGCCTCCAAAGTGGCCACTTGATGAAGATGTTCCTGATGCTATTGGGAGGCGTTGAAAGATGTGGGAAAAATTCTCCATCATTTCGTCCCTCTATTGCGTGAGAGCTTTCTCAAGCAACAGACTGATAGGATCGTCTTCTCCGTCATTTTTCTTTTCTTCCGCCATTGAGGGTTTCTTGGGTGTACGAGAGTGATTGTATTTAAGAGAGACAAGCTCGAGACCCAACTTGCTATACTCGGACCTCATCAGGGACATGCACTAAAAAAATGAATAAGAGCAGTCAACTCCAATACCACTGATCCGGATTATTTTCGGCACGAAATGAGAGCGGAGATAAAACACAGAAATATTCAGAGATATTGCAAGAGAGAAAAAAATATAACAAAGATATAGAGGAAATATAACAAGAGTCACAGATATACAGTAATACATGATTTCTATTAATGAAAGAAATGTACAGAGACTGTGAAAATACAGAGTGAAAGACTCGCTAGAATGGTAGTAGCTTATCTCTGAGAAGAGATGTGACGGCTACTTGCATTCACAAGAACATGATCGCAATGAGGCTCTGAAGGAATTTTTACAATAAACAGGAATTTCAAAAGTCATGGGCATCCAAAAACCTAACCCTAGGAGATGAAGCGCCAAAAGTGAGTACATCAACTTCCAGGGGTCGTAACTTTTGCATACGATCTCCGTTTTAGGCGTGTGATAGGTCGTTGGAAAGGTATCATCGAGGATAATAATTTTGGGGGCTCAATAATGAATTCAGATATCATTGAAAAACTTGATCTCGAAAAACCTTCATTTCTACCCTCAAAAAGGCCCCAGAAGTTAAAACCTGCTAAAAATAGTAAATTGCCAAAATTACCAGAAAACTATTTTGAGCCATTTGGAAAAGGTGGGTGGCCACTGATATCCACCTGGATCATCTAAAAATGATAAATGGAAAGAATAAATGAAGGATGAAATGAAGGCATTAGAGAGGAATGCCACATGGGACCTGGTAGACCTTCTAAGAGACATAAAAATGATAGGTTGCAAGTGGGTCTACAAGCTGAAGAAGGGTGTTGATGATAAGGTGGAAAGGTACAAAGAAAGGTTGGTTGCGAAAGGATATTGTCAGAAATAAGGTATTGACTTTCATGACATTTTTTCACCAGTTGTAAAAACTATTTCAATTCAAATTGTGTTAGCTTTAGTTACATTGCTTGATTTGGAGTTGGAGCAACTAGATGTTAAAAATTATTTCTTACATGGAGATTTGGATGAATAAATTTACATGGAACAACCTAAAGGGTTTGTTCAGAATCGCAACAATAAATTTGTTTGCAGGCTCAAGAAATCATTGTATGCTCTGAGGCAGTCGCTCAGACAATGGTACAAGAAATTTGACTCCTTCATGGTGAGCCATTATTATACAAGGATTGAGTATGATAATTGTGTCTACTTTAAGAAATTGTATAATGACATATCCATTATCTTATTATTGTATGTTGATGATATGATTTTACCAAGAAAAAGCATAACTGAGATCAACAGGTTAAAGGCTCAGATGGCTAGGGCGTTCAATATGAAAGATGTAGCAGAAAGAAGGCAGATTTTGGGCATGGAGATATTTAGAGACAGGAGGAATCGTAATCTTTGGTTGTCGCAACAGAAGTATGTTGAGAAGATACTTTTGAGATTTGGTATCAACGATGTGAAACCAGTATCAATCCCTTTGGCTTCCCATTTTAAGATTTCTTCAAGTTTGTGTCCTAGTACAAAATAAGAAAATGAATATATGTCTCGAATACCATATGCTAATTCAATAGTAAGTCTAATGTATACAATGGTTAGTACAAGGCTAGACATTTCACATGCAATTGGGGTTGTCAGCAAGTATATGGAAAATCCAGGTAAAGAGCACTGGGTAGTAGTGAAATGGGTGCTTCGATATATGAGGGGCACAAGTGATTATTGTATCACCTATAGCATTGGTTGTTAATCAGTCTGTGGATATGTTGATTCTGATTTTGAAGGTGATTTGGACAAGAGAAGGTTGACTTCAAGGTATGTCTTTACTCTTGTAGGTGGAGCAATTAGTTGGCTTTCAAAGTTAGAGAACATTGTTGCCTTATCCACTACATAAGAAGAATATGTAGATGCTTCACATGCTTTCAAAGAGACAGTTTGGTTGAAAGGTTTGTTTGCTGAGTTCGGAAGGATGCAGGACAAAGTAAAGTTACTTTGTGATAGTCAAATTGTTATTCACATGGCTAAGAATCCAGCCTACCATAGTAAAACAAAACATATACCTATCAAGTACCATTTTGTAAAACAGGTCATCGATGAACGTGGAGTCTCTCTTGAGAAAGTTCATACAAAAGAGAACTGTGCATACATGTTCACAAAACCATTACTGTTAGAGAATCTACGTTGGTGCTTGGATTCTCTTGGCTTGCAGAAAAGGCGATGGACAAAAGAATGAGCAAGGTATCAGGTTAATTGTTGTCAAGGTGGAGATTGTTAAATGGTGACAACAAACTCCCAAGATTAGGATTTTAGATCCTATTATTCTGAATTTGTTTTAACTAAATGAGACCAAGGATAGGAGCGCATTCATTTTCAATTTCCTGTGTAAATGTATTTATGTAAGCCCGTAGAGGCAGACATGAGGGAGAGAGGAGGGTGAGTGAGCTATTGTAATCTCCTTGATGTGAATAATAAGACAACCAATACCTCTACTTGATGGACATAGCCCAAATTTTGGGTGAACCACTATGTCTTTTATATTTTGTGTGATTGTATTTTCCACATTTCCAGTTACAACATTAATCACCTTATTATAATATTTTAAAATTTTCATTTATCTTTTAATTTTTTTATCATATTTTTTTTTCTTAAAGTAAATATAGTTATATTTTTAATATTTTCTTTATACACATTCATATATTTAATCATTATCACATATTTACAACTTATATAATATCACTCAATACCTTAAATTTATAAAAATAAATATATATCTACAATATTTTCAATGGTAGATATATACACGAAACTTCTATGGACAACTGAGAACTAAATTTCATTTGAAAAAGTAACCTTTATTTATAAAACACTTTTAATTATTAAATATAAATATTCAATAATTAAATTGAAATAAATACTTTTAATTATAAAATATAAAAATTTAATAATTACATTGAAAAAGGGTTTAGATATATTATTTAATAATAATATTATAATAAGTAATTTAGTAATAATGATAATATTTATTGAGATTAATTTTTATTTATATATTTTACTAAAGAAAAATTAATCGTTTTATTTATAAAATTTATTCTAAATTTTAATAACTTAAAGAAGGTTATTCAACTTGTTTTAGTGTTTCAAAATCAATTCATTATAAATGTAAATAAAAGTACTATGAGATAAATAATTCATTATGATGATGATGATAATTAACATCCACTAAGACTTAATTGGTCTATCAGACTTTAAGAGGATAAGTGATTACTTGTGATTCTTTAGAATTTTGTTTCTGTGCTCGAAAAGCATTAAGAGAAGCTCTCCAACATCACCATACATTTGTTGAGTTAAGAGGTTAGGAAGGTTGGTAGTGTGATCAATATTTTGAAAATGAAATCTAATATGGGTATAGGCTGGACAATCTAAGAGAAAGTATTTTTCATCTTCAACCTTCTTAGTGTCACAAAGATGACACACTCTTTCATCCCATGGCGTTTTAGGAATTGACCAATGCCCAGTTTGACTATGGAGCTCATGAGAATTTATTCTTATCTTAGCAATGCTTATTTTTTTCTTTACACTTGGCAAAACAGATAGATAATTTTGATCTTCTAGATTAGGGTTGATTACATCTTTATAATACTTTAATTTTCTTTTTTCCTCTAACTCTTTATCACACCACATTTTT
>ML779752.1:1489341-1544804 GCA_009831015.1 Picea engelmannii | reverse complement strand
GGTTTAAATCCCTCCAAGCCATGAGCCTTTCTCTATTTGACTCCATTAACCCAAGGCACTAGTCTAGAAGTACAACGTTGAGCTTTTTTGTGCTTAAATACTCTTTCAAACTCTTTAAATTTGAAACCCTAACTAACCCTAGCATCTAGACTAACCCTAACCTAGATGACGTCTTGCCTCTTCTGAACTTCTGCTTGGACTAAAAGTTGTGGCTGACTCATCCCTTTGTAGCCATAGAGGTTTCAAGCATTTTCATTGGTTGATTTATCAAAACGTCCACCTCTTTGACTAGCTAACCCTAACCCTAGACAGAAATAATATAGGTGACGTCACACTTGTTTGATCTCTTGTTTTGGCAATAAACGTTGTGACATTATCACCGTTTTTGATAGGTTTTGAGTTGATGATCACATTTATGGGCTTGTTTGACAAAATGTTCTTCTCATTGCTTTCAAAATTGACCTATTAATAGGGTTGACGTCACCCTAATTCTGCATAGTGACGCAGCAACAATATTTATATATGAGCAGATTTATGATATTCATTGCATTGTGATAATTCAAAGATCTGATTTTATACATTGAATGCCTTTATCATTTTGTATTTATTGAAGAAGTGACATAAGACATAAGTTTTAATTGCAATCATTGACTTCGTCAATAATTACTTTCATCATTGCTCATATGTATATTGAAGATAGTCATTAATGTTTGAAGTACTAACCACTACAACACGTTCTAGTTCCTTTTGTCTTGTCTCGTAAACAGGTGCCTTCTTCGGTGGAATACCTTCACTCTTGACTATCTCTCTTTGGTAGTAATTTTTGAAAGGAAACCATTATCTTGATCCTTAGACCTTTTAGACCTTTTAGAAAACCAGATTACTAGGGACGTCTCCCTTGGGATTAGCCACCCTAAATAGAAAGAGCTCCCCATCAAGGTGACAGTGGGTGGGGAAGCTCCTGTTACGCCAGTTTGAGGCCTTGACTCAAGCTACCTAAACCCCTCCTACAAACTGTGCGATAACATGTACAATTTTGATATCAAGCATATCAAAGGGAAGGAGAATAAAGTGGTTGATGCACTCAGTAGGAGAGTCCACAAATTACATGCTACAACCATTAGCAAGTACCGAACTAATATTAAAAACATAATTTCAGAGGCTGCAAATACAAATTTTCAGTACAGGGAATTGGTAGCAAAGCTACAAAAGGATAAGATGCCACAGAAAGTGGAGAATTATAAGTTGGAAACTGACGGATTACTTTGGTACACAAACATAATTTATGTACCTAATGTCCAGGACTTCAAACGTATGATTTTCCATGAAATGCATAATGTGCCTTATGCGGGGCACCCTAGATATCAGAAAACCATGGCAACAGTTAAGAGCCATTATTTCTGGCCAGGTATGAAGAAGGAGATTTTTTAATACATCGCCAGATGTATGGAATGCCAAAAGGTTAAAGTTGAGCATAGGAACCCAGCAGGGTTGTTGCAACCCTTACCCATTCTGTAATGGAAGTGGGAAGTAGTGACAATGGATTTCCCAGAATAGGAAAACAACATGATTCAATTATGGTGGTGGTGTAAAATCTTACGAAAGATTCCCATTTCATTCCATCCAAGACTACTCACAAGGCATCGGATGTTGTCGACATATTTATGAAGGAAGTGGCATGATTGCACGATATCCTGAAGACAATTGTGTTTGAGAGAGACCCGAAATTTACCTCAAATTTTTGGAAGGGGTTGTTCAAAGGATTCAGAAAGAATCTGAACTTTAGCACAACTTATCATCTCGAGTCTGATGGACAGACAGAGAGGGTGAGAAAAGTAATAGAAGACACGCTAAGAATGTATGTGATGAACCAACCATCGAAATGGGAGGATTACCTACACTTGCTTGAATTTGCCTACAATAATGGGTATCAAACATCATTGAAAATGAGCCCATTTGAAGCACTTTATGGAATAAAGTGCAATACTCTAGTAAGCTAGGATAATCCAGCTGATAGGGCAGTAGTTGGGCCAGAGTTGCTCAAGGAAATGGAAGATCAAATGCTAAAAATTAATCATAATCTGAAAGCTAACCAAGACAGGCATAAAAGTTATGCTGATAAGAACAGAACCCATAGATAATTTAAAGTGGGTGATCATGTTTTTCTGAAAGTAAAAGCCAATAGAAGTTCCCTAAAACTGGGAAACTGTGGCAAGTTGGCAGCCAGATTTTGTTGTCCATTTGAAATCCTAGAAAGGATTGGGACAATTGCATATATGCTTTCATTACCTGCATCCATGACTGTACATAATGTGTTTCGTGTTTTATTACTTAAGAAATATATACCTGACGCTAATCATGTTATCGATTGGAATGTGATTCAGGTGGAAGAAGAAGGTGTCCTGCAAGTGCATCCTATGCGCATATTGGACCGGAAAAGAAAACAACTACGTAATCGAGCCATAGGGGTTGTAAAGGTCCAGTGGATCTGGTACGGTCCCGAGCACGCGACATGGGAGCATGAATATGTTATGCGAGCAGAATACCCACATATTTTTGAATATTTTGAAAATCTTGTTTATGTTGTGTAAAGAGTTGCACTGAGGACAATGCAAAAATAAGGGGAGGGGATCGTAATATCCCCAAGGACGAGCCATGTTTTAATAATGTTTATAAACTGTAAATCATGTTTTGTAGGCTGGTGAGAAGAGTATTGATAAGATGGTGGGATTATGTGTTTATTAGGCCAGAGAGCCTAAGTGTTAAAGGCTAGGAGCCTGTTTTTGTATATGTAATATGCAGAACATTAATAAAGATTAAACATCGCTACGTGCAGACCGACCACGAAGAAAGAGTGATGGGGGACTAAGCTTCTAGAGAGAGGGTAAGGAAAAAGGGGCTGGAAGGTTGGAAGAGGGGATAAGCTTAGGGGCTTGAGACCTTAGGAATAATAATTTATTATTATTCCAAAATCTATGTGAAATGTATGTTTTTATCCTAAGTTCCTGGAAGGCAGAACATGTGCAAAAGGGAACGCATGATGATGGATCACATGCAGCCTCAAGGGCGACATGTGTCAGCCCAGGAACATGCAATTTAACCCAAGAATTAAGCCATGATGGGGGTTCATCCTCCATTCTGTAGTCCGCTGTCTAAACCAAGGGATCTCTGTGTCTGAGTTCTGTAAGCCTCATGCAGCTCTAAAGCCCGAATCCTGTGATGTTTTATTGAGAAGCTGATACACCCTCTGTCCGAACTGTTGAGTCAGTGTTCGAAATTTGCGTGAATTTCTTGTCACACATCCTGCAAACCGGTGTTACCTGAACCATGTTGTGTCTTAGCGGCCTGTTGTCATTTCCTAGTCCACACCCTGTTTTCCTGTAGTTGTTGTCACCCGTGAGTTAGCCAAAAGTTGTTGTTGTTGTTGTTATCCTGAACTTGAGGGAATTGAGTTGAAAACTGGTTGAAGAACCAGGTTGTCAGGCCCATGGTAGAAGAGACAGGTTATCATGCCTGTGAAAAACTCTCTCCAGGTGAGAGACTCTGTTGGGGAGTGGTTTTATTCGAGAGAGAGTCCAGCACCAGCTATGGAGCTCTAAGGATTCTTGATCCAGCCTGTTGTCGAGGCTCAGAGGGGAGGTGAAGTACCGATGGAGTGTTCTTGTGTAGGTGTATACTCCCGGGCAGAACATGCATGTGGGGAATGAGATTTCGTGAGTAGTGGGTGTAAGAAGGCTCCTGAAGAGAACCCTTCCATATGTTGTGTGCAATTTTCCTGTAACCTCAGCCTAGTCTAGGATTCCCTTGCCTTGGGTGGAGCTTAGTCCCAACTCGGGGGTGACCCCTATTGAGCATGATGAGCAATGAGGTCTAAGTCTGGAAGGTTTGTGGAAGGTCTGCATGTAGTTGGTGGAGTTACTACAGTTCCAAAGATAAGTATATGCATGTGTTTAATTTCAATTAAAATGCATGTCTGTGATGCTTGCAATATTATCATGTATTCTGTTGCAGTGATATTACTATTCATTCCATTAATTTTGTATGTTAGAAGTAATTATATGTTCACTTTGTTAAGCCATTTAACTTCACTTAAGTGCATACTACTTAAGTATGAGAATGTTTTCGCGTAGTAACGTTTCCCGACAAGAGGGTTGATGACCAAAAACGTTACAATTCCTAACTAAGATAAAAGGATAACTTGGACTCAGAGATCCTGAAATCCTATCCAAAACGTTGGGTGCCAAATATTGATGGATATGGCTCTAGAAAAAAGGGGAACTATGGAGCATGGTTTGGAAAAAAACTATGCATCCTAGTTCAGTTTCATTGAACTGATCTGAATGATGAATCTTACCCTTGAATCTCTTATCTGTAAATAATCTTAGCAAAACAAATGGCCCTTCCAACAACACTGCTTTTGGGAAATCTATAATGGGAACTCAACGCTCTTCTAGGAAGACTCTTGGCAACAAATTTTGTCCATTAAATTTGATAGATGATTGCTTCATTTGATGGACTTTCTCCAAGCTACTCAAGGCCCTATTGTTAAAGATTATTAGTCACTAGATCCTCATGATTAATATTGGAACACTTGGTATATCGAGCCATATCACATACCCCTTCAGAATCATTCCATTCCCATGTCCTCGACACAAATCTTGCTTCTCCGGAAAATCAAATTTTCCCCACATATAGATAGACTCAGATGGGGCTACTGTCCAATAGGTAGCTTCTCCTTAAGGGAGGCTTATCACTTAGCTTCTCATCACGCAGACCTATCGACTAACGACATATGGAGGAACATTTGGAAGGAAAACCTATGGCCAAAAGTCGCCACCTTCCTCTAGCAGGTTGCACTCAAGAAAATTATTACATGGGATCATCTCTGCAAAAGGGCCTTCCAGGGGCTTTGAATTTGTATGTTATTTCTTCACTGTGTGGAATATTTGGATCGTTTCCTAAACCCTTTTTCTTTCAACAACACCCTGTAGGACCAAGGAGCCATTTTTTTCGGCAATATGATCAAGATATCATCACAATCAATGACACCATCGCATCTTGGTGAGATTCTTGCTTCAAAAATATGGTTCATAATCAGATCTAACAAATTTTCCCTAGCTTCCTAGTTTGGGAGATCTTGAAGAAGAGAAATAGAATAATATTCAAGGATACCTCCAAACCTCATAATATTGTCTAGAATAATATGAAATGGAATATAGAGGAGACTATCTTGAAAGAAATTTTGAATGTTGAATATCTCCAATGTTCACCCCAAGAGAAGGCCCTTCTCTCTGCTTGGCTTCCATCTCCCCCACCCCCCTCCACCCGCCCCCCCACCCTCCATATCCTATGGTTTTCCCTCCCGTTCCTTCCATACCCTCATCCTAGTCTCCTGCCCCTCCTGGGTTTTCTAAACTTAACTTTGATGGGGCCTCCATAGGCAATCCCAGACCCGCCAGTTATGGAGGAATATTCAGAGACAGTTCTGGCACTATTCTTTGAATTTACTATGGCCACCTCGAGGTCAATTCCAACAATGTTCTAGAACCTTGGGCCCTCATTTGTGACCTTCAAATTTCCAACAAGATTAATTTCCCCAAATTGCGGTGGAAAGCAACTCCAAGCTAATGGGTCTTTCCTCCCTCAAATATTTCCACCCACTGTCATTTATAGTCTCTGATTTCCATCCTGGCCTCTATCCTTCCTCGCATATTTGTCCTTGTCCCCTCCCATGTAAAATGATATTCCCACAAAGTGGCGAACCTCTTTGTTAATACTAGCTATGTCGACCCCTTGATGGCTGTGGATTTGTCCTACGAAGAGTTTCCTTATTCAACTCTTAAGAAAGCTCTCCTTTCCTTATCTCAAACTGATCTCCCCTCCCCATATGTGGTGTTCATTTTTCACCATGATAACGTGGTTGGACCAATATCCTCAACGCACAGCCCGAGATCCTCGAGAGCCTCATCAAACCGACATGCTGTCACGTGCGTACCCTCGTCTAGCAATCATTCCTAATGATGCAACAAACAACTGTCTCTTCGCAAGTTCACCAAGATAAAAATTTTGATGGTAAGAAGTGTCATGAGGTTGGGATCGATAGAAAATTAAACTCACATGATGGGAATGACAATGCTCTGGTACTCATGCAAGGTAATCGAACCTAATTTGATCATGGTAGTGAGTGATATAACGTCTAGGGATTTGGATAAAATCTTCAGTTATGGCAAGTCGAGGGAATGATTGTCGAGAACGCCTGCAAGGTAAAAATATGTCTTCTTTGGAAATTATAAATAGAAACATCCTAACTAGGGAAAGTCCTTGCTCAGGCTTCTGAATTTGGATAAAACCTTCAGTGGATTTGGATAAAATATTCAGTTATGGCAAGTCGAGGGAATGATTGTCATCATTTCTACATATTTGAAATGAGGCTCTAAGGAAGAGATGGAATAAACTCCGTTACTATCTGCCCTGAAATTTGCGGGGTGTGAGACCCAATCTTTGATCAAATCAGATAAACTTTTGTCGTATTTATCGCATTCTTTCTGTTTGAAACCCTCCAGAAACTCTACATTATATTCGAAGTTCGGCGTGGATGACAATTTGTACATCGCCTGCAAATGTTCTAGTCTGAAGGTCCCAATGGTTACCTTATGCTCGTTGATAATGGTCCTGGTCGAGATGTTTACATGATCTAGCACCCATCGGATCATATCATAGTATGGAAGTGGCCGTGGCCTTGCCGCTATCTTATGCATCTCAGATTGAATGATGATTTTGTATTTGGTGGCCATATCATATTTCTCATTGTTGCTGGAATCGTCTGAACAATCCACCAATTTGGATTGAAGAACCTCAGAGTCGTACGACCAGGTTCTGACCGAATATATACTTCGGGGTGAAGTATCGAAAACGAAATTTGATCCTTTCCCTGGTTTTATAACCCTAAATTGCACTACACATGCTTACCTGGCATCTGGCCATCTCATAGCCCTTCTTTGCCAAAAACTACTGAACAACTCTTCTAAAAACTCCATTTTTAAAAGTCCACGCAAGCAGGCCCACTACAGCCCGAGTGTACCTTTAGAAACACGAAAAAAGGAAAGTTGTCGACGGAACAAAAATCTATGGGTGAGTTAACTGAAACTCCTGTCCATGCATGGCCGAGGGTTCGTCCAAATACCTAGCTCCTTCTAGCCTATAAAAGAAGGGGTAGGGGTACCGTTTGGAAGAAGGAAAAAATATAGCGAAGAAACTTTGCCCATTTTCGTAATCCATTGTCCCAACCCTTTAGTCTTTCCTCATGCCAAAGGAGATTTAACGCAAAGCAGTTGAAGGACAGAAGAAGAGGAGCCCAGGATCAGGTTCAAGGAGTGGTGGCCGGTCTCAGCTTTGATTGTAAGTTGATTTATTTTCAGTAATAAAAGAATACTTTTCCCATCCCAATGCATGGATTGTCTATGGTTTGGTTAATTTATGCTTGATTTCTAACCCTTAAGTAGAGAAGTAGCATGTATGCATAGTTGTTATTTGTCTTGATTGCATGCCATCTGTGGAAGGAACATCGCAAGCAAGTAATCGAAGAGCAATGAAGGATCTACATCGAACGTTGGTAATAAGGTTGGTGGTCCTTTCCTATGCATTTACTGTGAAAAATGGGTTTTAATCTTGGGTCGTAGGTAAAAAAGTAGTTTCTATTCTATCAAAATATGCATACAAGTCTGACCCCAGTTTGGTAGTCCGTAGGGTGTTTTTCCCGACAACAGAATTGGCGACTGTACTGGGGAAAATACTCTTTAGGGTTTCCGGATTTATTTGAGTTTTTGGGTAGATTAAGAATTAGGTTTTCTGTTTTCATTGTCTGTTTTTTTCTGTAAGGTCTGAGCTAGCAGGGAGCTTGGTTCTTCATACCAGTTTTCCCTGACTGTTGCTTGACGGTAGTTGTCAGGACACACAGAGGTACACGCGACCTGCAGAAGGGCTGCACGCGTGTGCCCGCGCCCTATCCTCTTACAGCCCGCGTGTGAACGCCAGTTGTAGAGATAGCAGTAGCGTGTAGGAGTTTAGATAACTTTAGAGGTATTCCTCCTCTTCCTTGTCAGAATTATACATTCTCAGGGGGTTTTCTGGGATCCTGTCTGAGTCTTGCTGGTTCACAGTCCTGTTTTAGATTTCTTTTGTCGCTTTAATATTCCTTGCATTTTTTTTTTCTATTAAAAAAAACATCCAAGCCTTTAAGGGACCCTGGTTATCAATACCAGAGGCCTCTTCCTGGTCTGGACTGCCTGTTTTCATCTTTTTCTTAGAATTTGGACATACACGCGGCCTATACAAGGTTAACTCGCGTGTACACGCTTTCTGTTTTATCTCAGCACGCGTTTGCACGCGTGCTGTTTTAGTGACAGTAGCGTGTTTGACAGGCTACTTTTGTTCAGGGTGGGGCAGTCATCCCCTCCCTTGATGAGAAGTATTCCTCTCAGGTGTTTGAGTCTAGGGTTGAACAGTCAGTAGGTTAGGTCATCTTACCCTTATCCTGCTTTTTCTCAGTTGATAGTTGACAAAAAATAAAATAATTTTTTTTTATGGTTTTTAGACAAGCATAAGAGTCTTTGATTTCTTTATTGCCATTGTGTGTCTTTACTATGATTCTTTGCGATCTGCGCTTTAAGCCAAAATTTGTCTTTCTTGGTTTTGTGCTTGTCGGTATTTTCTCTTTGTTGCTTTATTAGCACTTAAATAAAAAAAATCTCTTTTCATTTTTTTTTTCTTTTGTTTGAAGAATGTGTTTCTGTATCATTAGCTAGGGAGAAGTCTTTCATTTCGTAAGTTTTTGCAGTGCATTTAGAGCATAAGTAGCTCATAGTCGAGCGAAATTCCTTTATGTTTGCTACATAAAATCTTAGAAAAATTGAAAATAAAAAGAAATCTTTCTTTATGAAAAGTTGTTGAAATTTTGCATTTAGTAAAAGTCTTTTGTTTCCATATTTTTTCATTGATTTTTGCTTTTGTATTTACACATCATCAGTTTCATCCTCATACCCCTTAACATAATAAAAATCTCTAAAAAGTAACGATAAATTTAAAATCTACTAGACTTTTATGTTTGTAGAGTTCACAAACTAGTTCAGGACTAGGGCCTTGGATTAGGTTGGAGAGGAAACTCTTCAAGGCCACTTAAAAATAAAACATTGAAGTCTTTGATAGGGAGTGTCTAAGTCCAGTTTCGTGGAAGTTATCCGGGACCCCCCTCTAACACAGGGGATAAAAACGAGGCCGCGTGTGGAAAGGTAGCGGAGATAACCCCTCCAAAGCCGGACCAATCGTAGTGGAGAACACATATCGAGGGCTTGTTTTGGGATTCCGTCGTTTTCATTTGCCATAGGGCTTCATGGGTCTCCAATCCGTTCGAGGTCCTCAGTTGTCTTTCAGACCAATTTCTCTCGATACCCTTGACAGGTTTCGGGCTTGATACCCTACTCATTGTGGTCTACCCGACTTTCGATTGTACCCACCTGGTGACTGTTCACGAGTTGGCAACCTAGTTTCCAATCTTTGATAGGGACATACACAGGTGAGTGAGGGGGTATACCATGGTACCTAGGACAGACATCGGGCCACTCTTTGCAGAGTATACCTAGAGGGTGCTTCCGTATTTGAGTTGCACTTGCACCGGTAAGTTGCTCTAGTGTTGGCTATTGTAACTGTTCTTCCAATTAATTTAGTGTTTGTGTGTCTTATCTGCTAGGGACTTTTTTTAGTGTGTGTTACTTTTGTGCATTTAGACTACCATAGAGTGTCCTGTATCTTCTCACACAGTGGAGGATCTTGAGCTCCACCGGTCACAAAGGCTTCTTGGCCTGCTACCGGTTACACTGGAGCCACCCCCGCCACCTTTATGGCGGAAGCTAGACCAACAAGGGTATTTTGAAGCCACCGGGTCACAACTCATTGTGCCCGAGCATCACTCAAAGGAATCGACCACCACTCTTGGCTCAGTTGAAACCCCAAACACTGATTTCTTGGCACCTTTTGTTTTACCAGTTTTTCACGAGCACCAGACAGTGCCTCACACAGCTATGGAAATGAACGTTGTTACTTCTTCGTGGAATTATTTAATTCCCACCACAGTTGCTACCATAGGAGAATCATCTCCTAACTTACCGTCGTCGGTTCGAGCCACCATGGTCTCGGCCACAACTACGTCATATAGTGGACCGAACCCGTCTATGGCGGCGGCCACAACCCCCTTCACATCTAGTGGGACCGGCGCTCCGTTTTCATACGGTATGCCTAGTTCGGGTACGAGTCCTGCACTAACCTACTTCACTCTACAGACTTTGGGTCTGGGGGTAGGGAGCTCTAACGCTCCTCTACAAGGTCAACTTGGGGGAATTTATGTCCCTTTTAATGCTTTTCCTTACGCAGGAGGTCATATCCCTCCTTCGTCCCCTTCGCTTGGTGGTCCACATCAGCAGTCCACCGGGCAGCCTACACACACTAGTTTATTTGGAGGAGGGAGTCAAGGAACACTTGCGCACAGTATGCCAGTAGGTTCGACACTGTTTTCTTGGAACAGAACATTTGGTAACAACACTTTCTCATCAGTCGCTTTCCCAACTGGGGGCAACCCCATTTTTGGACAATCTACTCCTGTGCAGGGTACTATTCCTGTGCAGGGGGAAAACATAACAGGACCTTGGAATTCAGGGCAAGGATTCGTTCCCTCCTTCGGAATGTCGATCTGGGGAAATTCTTTCCACAATCAATGGAACCCCGTACAAACCACTATGCATATCCCCACAGGACCGGCATGGGGTAATCCTTCCCAAAGTCCTTTGAATACATTGCATTCCCAACCATATATGTCCTATTTAGGAAACCAGCCGATGATGTCTCCACATATGAAAAATCCTTATGCTGGTCAAGGTCATGGTTTCTACAAAAACCTGGGCCAGCAACCAAACTTTTCCTGGCAACCTGGTGCCAGTCAAAATCCAGGACCCTTTTTCCCTGGTTATCAATAGGAACCCAAATTACCATTCCTAGCGACTTTACACTTGCCAGATTTGACAAGGTTGTTGAATGACCCCATTTTTCATGATCTGCGTTGGCCTCCTATGCTGACGAAGTTTCCTTCGGACATTCCAAAGTTCGAAGCCAAACCTAATGAAGATCCAGGGGATCATGTGACTACCTTCCATCTATGGTGCTCATCTAACTTATTGAAGGATGACTCTGTACAACTGCGATTGTTTCAACGTACTCTCATTGTGAGTGCCGCGAAATGGTACATCGATCTTGATCGCTCAAGATACTTTTCTTTTGGTGAACTGGCGATGGATTTCCTTAACCATTTCTAGTTACCTGTGAGATATGACGTTGGCACGGAATTGCTCGCTAATTTCGAACAGACAACCGCGGACCATATCTTGGATCACATCTGAGAATGGAGATGCTGGAAGAGTTTAAACAAATTACCAGTCCCACCAGCATTCCTTCTTGAGTGGTTCCTTAATTCTTTGGTCCCAGAGTTATCCAAAGACATCGCAACCTTTGGATTTTTCTCTGAAGAAGATGCCATCATGAGGGCTCAACAGTTTGAGCTCATCTATTCTCAGTTTGGTTTATTATACAACATCTTGCCTGATGCGCTACGTTCAATACTGGATAAAACTAGACAGAGAGTTGGACCACATGCCGATGGTATCGTCGGTTCAGCACAAACTAAGCCCGCTGAGCAATTGACAAAACAGTTGCAACAGTTATCCATACAACACACAACGGCCAACCAAACTACTGCTTTGGCTGCTCCCCCTACTCAAACGTCAGAAGTACATACAGTGCAATTGGCTAACCCAAAGGCAACCTAGCAGCCTGAAGGGAAGAAACAACAATTAAAGAAGGGTAAGGGGCATAAAAAACCCAACGATAATGTTGGCGGGGACAACACTAAAAAATGGAAGGCGAGGCATCTGTGCAACTTGTGCACGGAAGACCACCCGACCCATCTATGTCCTCGACTTGCAGAGGTCCAAAAATTTGTCACGCAGCAACAACAAGCAGTGTTGACTAATCCTTTTCAACATGGGCAAAATTTAATTCAAGCCTCTGCAAGCACAGAAGGGGGCAGCCAAAAAACCTACCCACCTCCGAACAACCCCTCTTCCGCGAACGTATATATGGTTAAGGGTGATGCTTTCATATCAACTAGAGCACACGATTATAGTAAACCAAACACTTCTGAGAAAGGCAAAGAAGCTGACCTCCCATCTCTTCCTCTACAAATTGAGAAAACGTTGGGAGAAACAATGACACGCATTCCAAAAGGTGCATTTAAAAAGGGTTCTCATAACCCAAATGCAAGGGCCACCCAGAACTATTCTGTGGTGGAATATTTATCACAAACCCCTTGTGCGATGTCTGCTTTGGAGGTCCTCCAAAGTTGTCCTTCTCAGAGGAAGGCTTTGTTAACCACTTTAGGCTCTATTGAGACTTGTAATTCGGGTACCATCATGTTGGATACAACTGACTTAAAACCTCGTTTGCCTTATCACGTAGCGTTTCAGATAGTAGTGTCTTACCCCACGAAAATTTTTACACGAAATATCTTCCGTACAGTGGTTGACGAGGGAGCCTCGACTTGCGTTATGTCATTGGCATGTTGGAAGGCCATTGGCCAACCCGTTTTGTCTCCATCACCTACTCTCCTCACTGCGTTCGATGGTCATTCTTTCCGACCACATGGCATCGTTCCTTCCTTCCCCATGCAGTTAGGAGGGAATACTGTGTGTGTTGAAGTAGAGGTAGTCGACACTCCCCTCGACTATAACCTCTTGTTAGGAAGGAGTTGGACTTATGCTATGCAAGCTGTGGTTTCTACAGTTTTTCGTGTCTTGTTGTTTCCACACGAGGGACGGATAGTGACCATCGATCAATTATCTTTCTCTAGACCTGACCTAGCTTTGGGGGCATCCACGGTCCCGCTGATTGATAATCCTCAACCGAGTATCATCAATGTAGGAGTTGGTTTGTGCCCACCTTTGATGGGTACCTTCGATTACCCACCCCAGCAGGGCGATGCTAAATTCATATCTAATCATCATAGGGTTGAGATTTTTCATGTTTCGTCATTCCGCGCAACTTACTTCGAGGATCCATGGATTCTTCCTTCCCCATCAGCCATGATGGATGAGACAGGGCACCCTGGCATGTCCATGCCCTTGTCAGTAGCTGAAGTAGCGTACTCTCTAGTCCAGCAAGCTTCAGCTAACCCTGATCTGACTCTTGCACAAGATTTAGATCCGCTTCTAGAGCCTATTTGGGCTCAGGGTTCTCTCGCTAACATCGATTCGTTAGACATAGTCTTGCCTTCTCATGAAGCATTAATCAAAACAATGACTATTCTGGACTAACCTTGGGAAGATCTTCATCACAGATCATATTTCCTCCCAAAGTTAAGTCGAATCGAAGCAGGAGAATTCACCGTGACTATGACTAGAGATAGGTCTTGTCATACTAATCCCTTAGCTACACAGAAGATCTATGTTGAGGTTAATATGGAAACCATTGCTAAAATGATACCTATCAATATCTCCAGAACCCGTGGCATCATAGACAATGTTTTCGTTGGAGGATACAGCTCCCTCGAGGAGACGCCAGGCATCGACTCACAAAGAGTCGATCATGAGCTAACTTTGTTGTTTTTGAAGCTCTCTTTGAGATCCAAAAGCAACATCCGGCGATACTGCATTTATGCTTTTCGATATCCTCCGGATTAACTGAGAAAAGGAACCATTATGGAGTCTTCTTTAAGCCCTTTTCAGACTCCTTAAAGATGAAAAGATTGTCGAGTGACCTTTTTGCTTCACACTCATTAAATTGGTCCAGAGGAACGTTCCTTAAACGGGTCTCCTTTTAAGCCCTTTTCAGACCCTCTAAACATGAAAATATTGTCGAGCGATCTTGTGGCCTTTCATGCTCGTTAAACTGAAATTTGAAGTCACGTCTGTCCGGCAGTAGTTTACTGCTTTTTCGGTCTGGATAGTCAACTGTACGAACAAAGGTATACTCTATGGAACTCATGTTCTTTAGAAGAGTACTCTCAGGTATAATTTTATCTTTTTTTCGGGCCTGAGGGACTAAACTTATGAAAAATAAACCCCCACGGAGTCCATAGTTAAGCTATTTTCAGACTCCCTAAAATTGAAAAGATCGTCGAGTGGCCTTATTCTTTCACACTCGTTAAATTGGTCCAGAACAATATTCCTGACGGAGTCCATAGTTAATCTTTTTTCAGACTCCTTAAAAGTGAAAAAATAGCCGAGTGATGTTGTCCTTATCACACTCGTTAAAATGGTTTTGAATTGACGTCTAATCGGTGCTAGTTTATCCCTTTTTCGAACTGACTAGACTACTTTCGAAAAAGGTACCCCAACAGAATCTCCTTTTATGCTTTCTCAGACTCTCTGAACATGAAAAACCACCGAGCTTACCTTCTTTGGGCTCGTTAAACTTACATCGAAGGACATTACCATTGTGTGTTCTATCAACCGCATTTGCATACCTTATCCACCAGCCTTATGATAGTTTGCTTCTGCGTCTTAACACCTTTGGCCACCGAAGGATTTTTCCCGAGTATCATTTTACCAGAACATCACTCTTGTATTTGTGGCTTGAGATTGCATGTCTGTAGTACTCGTTCCTCCACTGTGATGTAATATTCCTTTATTCTTTTTCCAAAATTATCAAAAAGAGCAAAAAAATCAAATATACCCCAAAAAGAGGATGGAAAAAGTATATTCTTTATTGGCAACATAATGAGTCGCCCTTGGATAAACCACATATGTTTGTTTGATCATCATACTATGGGATGTAGTACGACCTTAGGGAGTTTTATCGCTATATAGAGTTGTGTCCTCCACCGTTTGGTTATTCTTCCAAACATATGGAGAGTTTGCATTGCCTCCTGCTTCGAAGACTTATGATTAACATATATGATGCCCGAGTCTCATCACTTGTCATGCTATTGTCTAAGGGAGGTTTGTCACTAAGCCTGAGTTGGCCCCTCTGCAATATGTCTCTTGTTCTCATACCCGACCATCTTGAATGTCCAATCAAGTCCTTGTTTGAAATCATTGAAGCCTTCAATCCGATCATCAAGATTATCATGTCCATGACCAACGAGCCATCGAAGACCTCTGGGTAGTGCAGTCGTACACTCATATTACACTCCTACCCAAGTTTTGGAATATTTTGAAGTTGTTGCTCGAGCTCTGAATATATCATCGCCAACCATCAGGCTAGATAGCTTCTGGAAGATGGATATGCCATATGTATATCTTTCTGATTTTGAGATGTAGCTCCGCTGTGTACTGTTCATGGCTACACTTTATATTGTTATATGACATGGATCTACAGTGTATTTGATTGGTAGCCATGCGTTTATTTTATCCCGAGCATGGGTATGCCCGCCTCGGTGAGACATTTGTTATTTTACAGACGGCGCCTCCTGATTCCTGGTTCCTAGGCTCACTTGTTCAACACATCAGTAAAATATTGGTAATATATTTCGGCCATCAGATGCTCTTTTGACCTCATACATTAGGGGGCATCTGTTATAACCCTAAATTGTACTACACATGCTTACTTGGCATCTGGCCATCTCATAGCCCTTTTTTGCCAAAAACTACTGAACAACTCTTCTAAAAACTCCATTTTTAAAAGTCCACGCTAGCAGGTCCACTACAGCCCGCGTGTATCTACAATGTCCATGCTAGCAGGCCCACTACAGCCTGCATGTACCCTCAGAAGCACGAAAAAAGGAAAGTTGCCGACGAAACAAAAAACTATGGGTGAGTTAACTGAAACTCCCGACCATGCATGGCCGAGGGTTCGTCCAAATACCTAGCTCCTTCTAGCCTATAAAAGAAGGTGTAGGGGTACCATTTGGAAGAAGGCAAAAATATACCGAAGAAACTCTGCCCATTTTCATAATCCATTGTCCCAACCCTTTAGCCTTTCCTCATGCCAAAGGATATTTAACGCAAAGCAGTTGAAGGATAGAAGAAGAGGAGCCCAGGATCAGGTTCAAGGAGCGGTGGCCGGTCTCAGCTTTAATTGTAAGTTGATTCATTTTTAGTAATAAAAGAATACTTTTCCCGTCCCAATGCATGGATTGTCTATGGTTTGGTTAATTTATGCTTGATTTCTAACCCTTAAGTAGAGAAGTAGCATGCATGCATAGTTGTTATTTGTCTTGATTGCAGGTCATCTGTGGAAGGAGCATCGCAAGCAAGTAATCAGAGAGCAATGGAGGATCTACATTGAACGCCGGTAATAAGGTTGGTGGTCCTTTCCTATGCATTTACTGTGAAAAATGGGTTTTAATCTTGGGTCGTAGGTAAAAAAGTAGTTTCTATTCGGTCAAAATCTACATGCAAGTCTGACCCTAGTTTGCTAGTTTGTAGGGTGTTTTTCCCAACAACACCTCGACTCTCAACAATTTCTTTGGACGTCTTTCGTGGGGCCATGATAAATGAATTTGACTTAGCTCTCCTATAGTAAAAACGTGTATACATACAGAAATTAGTTTGATGAAAAAAACTCCTTTGTGCAAGATTGAAATGAAATTTGAAACAATGAGAGAAAAACTCTATGTCTCGATTATTTAAAACCCCAACGTCCTTGTAAATAGAACGGTCAAATCGCTTTTAGGGAAAGATTTAGCAGTAAAAGCGATATCTTTACCTGTCATTTCACCTTACTTCAAAATAAATGCCATAAATTTTTTACGAGTCAGGACATAAATTGGCATAAAATCATTTAAACTTATTCGTAGACTGTGCATGTTTAAAACTCGCATTAATGTGTTGATTATTTTGTCTTAACTATTTTAATTAAGCTTTATTTAACCTTTAATTACCCCTTTTCGTTGTTCGTTGTATCGGGAGACTTCATTCCTATCCTCCAACCACTTAAAACCCGAGATCGCAATGACACGATCTAGTTAATCGTGAATATAATCCGGATTAAGAGTTTAATTAATCAGTTTTCAAATAATATCCCGATTTCGCATATCGGGGATACAGAGGTAAGGTTTTTTGGAAGAGAGAATGCCAAAATTGAAAAATCTCGACGATGCTTAACTGTGGTTTAATGTAACTCACCCCTGATATCAACCCGGGTAACTTTTGAAAGTATCTCGCAACTTCGCACATCAGGGATACTGAGGTAAGGTTTTTGGGAAGAGCGAATGCCGAAATTGTGAAATCCCGACGATGCTTAACTATGGTTTAAAGTAACTTTACTCTCGGTGCTGCCCTGGGTAAAATTTTAAGGTCGTTTCGCGACTTCGCGCATCAGGGATCGTAAACCATGTGATTTATAACTCCCGAAGTGCGATATCCCGAGGCACATAAAGTGGAAATTCGTTTAATCGATTAAAAAGTCTTTCCTGAAGAGTATAATGACCATCGCTGCTTCGGGTGATGAGACCTCTGACACTTTCGGTGAAAATAAAAGAAAAAGTAAAGGCTAGGTTTAGATTTCAAAAATTAAAATTTAAAGTTATTTAAAAAGGCGGCTCCAAAATGGAATTTTGATTTTGTTTATGATAATAAAGGTGAAATTAATTTTGATTTTGTTTATGATAATAAATGTGAAATTTATTTTAATTTTTCATTTTTCATGTCCAGCTTGTTCCATGATATATTTTTTGCACCCAACACTTCCGCCATATACAATTTAAACCCAACAATTACGGAGTTGTGGGTTCACATGTTTCATTTTTCATGTCGGGCATGTTCCGTAATATACATTTTGCCCCCAACACTTCTGTCATATACATTTTTCACTCAACAATTCCGTCATATACTTATACGTTTTTAAAAGTAAATTTGGAATTTTGATTTTGTTTATGATAATAAAGGTGAAATTTATTTTAATTTTTCATTTTTCATGTCACACTTCCGCCCTATACATTTTGCACCGAACAAGTATAAACAATTATTTAAATTTTATTCAATATTATTTTTAACTTTTTTAAATGTAAATTTGGAATTTTGGAATTTTGATTTTGTTTATGATAATAAAGGTGAAATTTATTTTCATTTTTCATTTTTCATGTCCATCTTGTTCCGTGATATGTTTTTTGCGCACACTACTTCCATATACATTTTGCACCCAACAATTACGGAGTTGTGGGTTGGCGGAATGGCTAGTTCACATGTTTCATTTTTCATGGTTGGCAGAGTGGCTGGTTCACATGTTTCATTTTTCATGTCCAACATGTTTCGTGATATACATTTTGCACCTAACACTTCCATCATATACTTTTTGCACCCAACAATTCCGTCATATACTTAAAAGCTTATAAATGTAAATTTGAAATTTTGAAATTTTGATTTTGTTTATGATAATAAAGGTGAAATTTATTTTAATTTTTAATTTTTTATGTCCATCTTATTCTGTGATATATTTTTTGCACCCAACACTTCATCCATATACATTTTGCACCCAACAATTACGGGGTTCACATATTTCATTTTTCATGTCCAACATGTTCCATAATATACATTTTGCACCCAATAGTTCCATCATATACATTTTGCACTCAACAATTCCGTCATATACTTATACGTTTTTAAATATAAATTTGGAATTTTGGAATTTTGATTTTGTTTATGATAATAAAGGTGAAATTTATTTTCATTTTTCATTTTTTATGTCCAACTTGTCCCGTGATATACTTTTTGCACCCAACACTTTTTCCATATACATTTTGCACCCAACAAATATAAACAATTATTTAAATTTTATTCAATATTATTTTTAACGCTTTTAAATATAAATTTAGAATTTTGGAATTTTGATTTTGTTTATGATAATCTGTCATATACATTTAGAATTTTGGAATTTTGATTTTGTTTATGATAATCTGTCATATACATTTTGCACCAAAAAATTCCGTCAAATACTTACAAGTTTTTAAATGTAAATTTGAAATTTTGGATTTTTGATTTTGTTTATGATAATAAAGGTGAAATTTATTTTATTTTTTCATTTTTCATGTCCATCTTGTTTCGTGATATACTTTTTGCACCCAGTTTAGCCATATACATTTTGCACCCAACAAGTATAAACAATTATTTAAATTTTATTCAATATTATTTTTAACGTTTTTAAATGCAAATTTGGAATTTTGGAATTTTGATTTTGTTGATGATAATCCATCATATACATTTTACACCCAACAATTCTGTCATATACTTATACATTTTTAAATGTAAATTTGAAATTTTGGAATCTTGATTTTGTTTATGATAATAAAGTTTATTTTCATTTTTCATTTTTCATGTCCAGCTTGTTGCGTGATATACTTTTTACACCCAACACTTCCTCCATATACATTTTGCACCCAACAAGTATAAACAAATATTTAAATTTTATTCAATATTATTTTTAACGTTTTTAAATGTAAATTTGGAATTTTGGAATTTTGATTTTGTTTATGATAATCCGTCATATACATTTTGCACCCAACAATTCTGTCATATACTTATACATTTTTAAATGTAAATTTCAAATTTTGGAATTTTGATTTTGTTTATAATAATAAAGTTGAAATTTATTTTATTTTTTCATTTTTCATGTCTACCTTGTTCCATGATATACTTTTTGCACCCAACACTTCCCATATACAGTTCGCACCCAACAAGTATAAACAATTATTTAAATTTTATTCAATATTATTTTTAATGTTTTTAAATGTAAATTTGGAATTTTGATTTTGTTTATGATAATTTGTCATATACATTTTGCACCCAACAATTCCATCATATACTTATAAGTTTTTAAATGTAAATTTGGAATTTTGATTTTGTATATGATAATAAAGATGAAATTTGTTTTAATTTTTCATTTTTCATGTCTAGCTTGTTCCTTTTTGCACCCAACACTTCCGCCATATACATTTTGCACCCAACAAGTATAAACAATTATTTAAATTTTATTTACATGTAAACAATTATTTAAATTTTATTTACACGAGACTGAGTGATTTATAGAATATCAATGGAAAAATGAAAAATGGAAAATCTGAACCCGCGAACCTTGATGTACTAGACATTAATACTTTTTGATAAATTTCAAATAAAATTAATTCAGGAATACTAAATTATGCATGGATACCACATGTATTGCAATTTGCAACCCACCCATTTACTTCCATTCATAAACTATAAATTAAATTTATGATATCTATCGTGTAATATTAATATTAAATATAGTATTCATTATTAATATGTGATAATGTTTTGTTAAATTTTATTCAATTAATTATTCGAATTTATTTTTATTTATCATGTTGAGTCTGTTTTGTGATATACATGTTAAGTAAACATTTAAGGCTCTTAGGCATGTAGGTAAACATTTAAGGTTGTCAGAACCGTCCAAGTGCCTCACACTGCGTAAACATTTAAGAAAGAATGTCCAAGTGCCTAGCAATGTGTAAAAATTTAAGAAAGAATGTGTGGCAGGATTTACATACCTTAAGTACTTAATAATAATAAAAAATAGACAAACCTTGGATATGCTGGCATATCAAACATTAAGATAAATTTAGCTAGTAGAAAATGCTAAGAAAAACATTAGAACTAATGCTAGCATTAATTCAACTTCAAGAAATGCATATAAAAATATATGATTCAAAAAGATGGTATACTATCAAAAAGTTTGGATATGCTCACATATAAAGCATTGGGAATAGTGAAGCCGACAATAAGACCTCCAATCTGTTATCCAATCAGATCATGATATACATGGTACTTTTTATTATATAAATAGAAATGTTTTTTGTTCCCTAGTTCCAACATTAGATAGTTTGCAAATATTTGTGGTCAACGGACAAATTAATACTAGGTCAACAAATTTTCGATTTCCATAGTCCCTCTATGCCTACGACATGGACTAATAATACTGTATATTAATTGTTAGGGTTTTATTTGTAAATAAAAATGTAAATTTAATATCTTACAGTTTTATTTGTAAATATGACTGTAAATTAAACAAAGTGTCAATTTAATATCTTCTGATAATAATATTAGTTGTTCTGGATTAATTGTCTTCAATTTTTCTGAGTGAGTTGGGATTCTTCAAAAATAGATTAAAGATGGTCTCTCTTGAATACATTCATCATTTCGTTGTGGTAGATTACTCAACAATGCCCATAATCAAAATTTATGAATGTACAAAAATGTGGTTATCGCATTTCTTAGAATCGATGAAAACATGTTTCTCGGGATTTTGCACTTGGCTCTTAAGTTTACACGATGGTTTTCATTCTACTTATCACCAATCAAATATAATTTTGTCACCAACAAATACTATCTTCACCTCTACAAATAACATTTTTCCACGTTGGAGATTCCGCGCTGGAAACCCACCCGAGATACTTCCCCACATAGTGGCTAGTATGGGAGTGATAAAGCTTCATAGCCCCAAGGGACACAGGTTTCGAACTCATGACCTCTCCCCAAACTGGAAGAGTGTGCGCATGTCTTAACCAATTGTGCTATCCCATGGGACCTCCTCTACAAATAACATGCCCTTAGAAACGACCATAAACAAATCCAGACTTTGGATACATCAATACCGATTATGTTGTCTTCACAATTACAAGTAATAGTTTCAAATATTTAAGATGTGATCAAACATGTACTATAACATTGAATCCAATTTGAAACTGGGATTATTTATATATCTTTCCATCTCTTTTGTCAATGAAGTATGGTTGATTTCAAAACTTACTGGACGTTTTCATTTTTCCGCACCCATTCATGAAATCTATATGAATCAATATCAGTGTAAGATTATTACAACGGGAAGAATATTGAACACCGACAATATGTCATTGTGCATGATAGAATGTGTTGAACATAATGCATTTTGAAAACCGTTAATATGATAACAATAACATAAATGATACACCAAACTCATGCATATGTAAAACACTTTTTCTAGGAAAATATATGAGATATATCTCTTCCATAAAAGCATTTAAAGGAATGTCTTACAATATAATAAAAGAATACATGATCACATTAAATGAGAGTTACATGATATGCCCAACTAATTCATACGAATTTACAGGTTGTGTTTTCTTACCAAACTAATTCATACGAACTTAGGTTGTGTTTTCTTACCATAGATGCTTCAGAATTCTTTGAATTGCGAGAACTTTATCAGAGTTAAAATTGAACCTGAAAATGTTGCATATTACAGGAAAGTTGCAGTGAAAACCTAACAGGTTGTTGTTCTTATGCAGATTAATGAAAAAGGCGTTGCAACAACAAATGAGCAATTTCCATCTGGGCCTTTACCAAAGACTCGATTGTTGAATCAAGCATACAATATGTTAGGAAGGAAAACTCAGCCTTTACTAGGGACGAGGAACTCCATCTCGACTGTTGAATCAAATCAATCTTACAATATGTTGGGAAGGAAAACTCCATTGGAGGCACCGTGTGCAAAGAGAGAGATAGGGTTATTCGAGACTGGATGAAGCGATAGATGATGATGGAGTGGGCTTGGCCTTGAGTTGTCTTATTAGCTAATTATTCATGGGACTCAACTTCCATTTATGGACACTAATCTTGCATGATGCTAATCCTTTATTTGGAACATTGACTGAAGTGAAGAAGGGGACTGGAGTGCCCAAGGGAGTGAAGAGAAAAAACATTAAATATTAATGAACTAATGATATATCTAGAGATAAAATTAGTTTAGTTGAAGCAATGTACACTTTGTATTCATCATTACATAAGTTTCAAACTAAATACTCTGCATATCTTCTCATTGTGCCTTGGGAAGAGACCAAATAAGACCTCAAACTGAAAAGTTAGAATAAAAATTAAATTATAAGAATACCTGTGGTCAAAGACTAATAAGAATTCTTGTGGTCAATGGGTATCACGAGGGATATTTCCCCCACCTTCAGTCTAATATTTATTGACCTTAGGGTAGTGTTGGAATATAGGGTGTCTTTCACATTATAATCGAAGAAATTTTCTTGCTTATTTTGTGCTCTGGTTCTTTTCCACTCATGCCAAGGGAAGGGGGTTATAAATATCTTACCAACACTCCTAATGGTAACATAAGAAATCACCTTGATAGGACAAGGAATAGAGGTGTAAAACTCCTCTAGGGATCATACGATCCAGAAATCTCACCGAGGTCGCATCCTCTTTATAGAGGAGGAGGAAAATTGATAACCCATGCATGAGGATTGAATCAGGGATCACGCTAAGCTACAGTTGGTTCTTAGGGGTGGATATTCTTGGAAGAACGAACTTGTGGAACCATAAATATATGCATGGGAGACTTAAAAATAGAGAACTAGACAATTAATAAACAAGGGAAATAGTTGCAATGCAGCTAGTCCCTGCCTAGTTTGCCTTCCTTGTATGTGAACCATGATAATTGATTTGATTTTTTTTTTTTTTAATTGTGGGTTCTTAATACCGGAGGAAATTGATTTTTGATTTGATTTTTTATTGTGGGTTGTTAATATCGGAGGCAGCGACTAATAAGCACAAAGATATTATAATGTTTTTAAATAATAACATAAACCCAGAATATTGGTTTATACTACAGATGAAAAAGCTTGAAATGCAAGTTGAACAACACAACCATCAAGAAAACACGTGTCTTAGCACATGGTTATTACCTATCCTGCGGATGGTTTGGTGGTTTACATCCATTAACGGTAACATTCATCTCTTTGTTATGGTCAAATGAACTATGGAGGGGCGGGATAACTTGCACCATTATTATGTCGTGTGGAGGCTCTTGCTGCTGTAACATTTTCTATAGTTGATAGTCACTCGAGTCATTTGTTTTACTGGTTCATTTCCGTGGGAAATTATGCTTGATTTCAAGCTGTAAAAAATTGCATTAGCATGATCCATGAGGTCAGGAGCAGGCCACAAAGAGGCTAGATCCAAAGGATATTGGTCCCAAACTCAACACTGAATTCATGCAGCGATCAACCATCGCCAGACAGAGCACCAGGCCACAGTTTTGCAATTTGAAGGTATGATTAAGGATGTTCATTTGACAATTTTGTTGAAAGGGTAACTGCGAAGAGAACAACTATTAATTATGTGCCAATTAACTCAGTTGTTTGGTGTGACCTGGCTTGTGGTGTGGTTTCTAAAGCCTATAATAACTCAAAGGTGTGATGAATCCTATCCCCTTGGCATAGATATGAAACAAAAGGTTCGGTGGGGTGGTCTATAATAAGAAACTAAAGGCGGTTTCAAAAGAATAGGCCCGTAACATATAATCCTCAAGGCTCTCAATCCAAACTAATCAACTATCATTATGAGCTAAGATGAGATAGCACCTTGCATTGTTAGTAAACAGAAGCTAGTATTTCACATAGCGATTAAAGATAGAATTGGAATAGATGAAACCAGTTTGAATAACCGTTACATATCCTTTTTCTGTACATGATGTGAAACGAGAATAGTGCTACCCTCCTTAAGTCTTAATTCAGCAAGTGGTTGGGAAATAAACACTCCACAAAGCCACTATGAAAGCTCTAAGTAGGATGCTCTGTAACTTCTTCTGGTCAGGCCCGGATCTCCATTACAGGTCCCACCCCAGAGAAGTTGGAGCTGCATAGATGATTTGAACCGTTCCTATCATTACCAACCACAACAAAAAGAAATATAAAATGAGCATAAGGTAGCAATTCCATGTTATTTTCTTCCTAATATACACAAATACAAATAGTGAAAAGAAAATAATGCATAAATACCCAGCCAGGTTAAATGATGCAAAGAGCTGCCGAGGCACAATGAGCAAAGTCGACCCGCCCCTGCTCTTCAATAGTTCTGTAACTGCCCTCGTTAATGTCATTCAACAAGACCTTACCTTCGTTATGCTTTTTGAGGGGAATAGATATGAGTACCTTTCCCAGTTGGCCCAATTATGAAGACTGGGTTTAGATCTTAGGTAAGTGCTTCCATTGGGTCTTCTGGCGTATTACCACTACAAATACACAATATTTACATTTTACGATTAATTTCCATGGTAATATACATAATATTTACCTGCATGGGAGCAAGAGCTATCATACATAATATTTACCTGCACAAGAGCAAGAGCTATCAGAGGTGCAAGCAACTAAGGTTGTGCTAAGAACTTACCCATGAAACATAATTGTTTCGGTGGTGTGCAGAAGGAAGTTTCATTATAATACAAATTTTATGGTAATAGATTTTGTTTAAAAAGTTTACCTATTTCTAATGTAAGTCAAATTTGAAAAAAATCCATAAATCAAGACAAATCCAAGTTTAAACTGCTCCAATCAATTGTTATGTGGTTGACCTTTTGTTTTTAATATGCCATTTCTCTCTCTTGCAATTAGTTGATTTTGTTTTTCTTATGTTATAATGCAGTTGGTCTACTATTGCATAATGCAGCTGGTCTACTATTGCTACGTACCTATCAGGAAGAATGGACAATTAGATCAAGAACGTCTGGATCCCAGTTCGTTGCAATCAACCCACAACCACCACCTTCGTCTTCCTTGGATTCATCCACAACAGAAATGGCATAACCATGGTTCAAGTCCTCTAAGTTCTCAAATATTATGTAATTATTTTCCCATAACTCTCAACAGACGTACTATCAGAGTACCAACATGGATTCAACGAGTTTATAGGGAGAGGAGGTTTCTAGGCGAAGAGGGTGAAGATTTGGTGATGACGCGTTGGCATCGACTCGAGTGAGGAGCTAGGGACGTGGATGTTTTACGATCTTTTAAGAGTTTATATTTAAAAAATATTTTCTCTCTCTAACAAATAGCAAAAAAAATTCATGCATACCATGGGAAACTATGTCCCATCCTATGTTATTAACCAATCAAAAAACCTATTTATAAAATTGGAAAAATGGAAAAATTATTTTAATTATTTAATAAAGAAATTCATAAATATCTTATGAATTAGTTAGAGTTCACATTAACATCATTGTGTGTATCCAAAACGGACCAATCAATGCACTAGAATGAACCACTTAATAAGAGGTCAATCATCGTTGACCGTGAGGCGAAAGCTAGAGTCCCTTGCCTAGGCAGGGACGAATAAGGGAAAACATGATTTCTTTATAGAGTAGGAAAATTGATAACCCATGCATGAGGATTGAATCAGGTTAAGCTAGAGTTGGTTCTTAGGGGTGGAAATTCTTGGAAGAACGAACTTGTGAAACCATAAATATATGCATGGGAGACTTAAAACTAGAAAACTAGACAATTAATAAATAAGGGTAAACATGATTTCTTAATAAAATGTAGTTTCTATTGATGGGTGGGAATCAAGCATGAGTTATGAAGTGAACATGGAACATGTTCTCCCTTTACATCTGATCAAAGGATAGGTGGAGACAATAAGAGGTGGACTGATAGCCATAACTAAAGATTATTTTTGATAAGAATCCAACGCTCAAAAGGGGAAGGGATAAAGATAGACTTGAAGGTAGACCCAAGGAACCTGGAGAGCATGATTCTAGTAAGTAGGAATATTCACATAGTTGTTGGGTGATTTGGAAAATAAATTGATATTATAAATATATACCTTGGATGTTGAAGTATTGGGCCAATTATTGAGACGTTCTAGCTATTGGAACTTTTGTTTTTGGTATCACTTTACATTTTGGGAAATGAAATGGGAAATAAAGTTATATATATATATATATATTGGATGTTGAAGTATTGGTCCAATTGATGAGACGTCCTAGCTTTTGGAACCTTTATTTTTGGCCTCACTTTACATTTTGGGAGAGAATCCTTGACATTGAGGCCATCACATACTCATTTTGAACTTTTCTTTTTTGAGTTTTTGGGAGATGTTGAGGTAATGTTCTAGCTCGAAGGTCCTTCATGCACATATTGGAGGATGTATTGGTGGATTTATGTTAGAGACAATATCAATCCTTGATTATTGGAGTTATTGTTGAGGGTTTGTGTGATAACACTAATTTGTGGTATTACACATTAGCTCATCCACTTAACTTGTGGCTGATGAATTCTTATAGGTGATGACATAGAGCTATTTCTTTAACAAAATTCAAATGCTACTATATTCAACCTCGTTTGATCTATGAGATTTAATTGAGTTTATAATTTTGGTATGATATATAGATATCATGACAGAGTTCAAAATTACATAGAAGATTTAAATTGGACATTAAAGGTACTTGAGTTAAAAATTCTCATGCTAAAGTCTTCAAAATACATCTAATTCTCATAAAGACTTTAAATCTTTATTAAATCCACCCCATGAATTACCTATGAAAACCATGAAGCACCACCTTAGATTCATAGGGACCACATCCTATTCATTAATTGATTTTCCCCTTGACCTTTCAAACCAATAGGGACCACCTTCCACCAGGAATCTTTTGGGGATGATGAGTGATTGGGGCAACATCTTCGAGTCTTAGACAAAGTTAGTTATGGGAATGGTGAGTGGGAACATGGTGCACTGGGAACAAGGTAGGCCATGAAATGATTTAGGATTTTTATGGCTTTCTTTGGGAAGATGTATCTTGGTTTGTATCTCATAACATTTATTAAAATCAATGTGGAATAATGGTGAATGAAATCAAGTTGGAACAATGGTGAATTTGAATTCATATTTTTACTCTTTCCTCTTTCATTAGGAAAAAAAAACATGATGGAGATATTTCATTAGGAAAACAACATGGAAAGAAAGGCAAATACTGGTAAGAATTAGTTAGAGAGTTAGTTCAAAATACTAGGATTAGTTATACATCCAAATACTTTAAATATAATTCTTAAAATACATGGATACTTAAATAAAGAATTAGTTAGAGGTCTTGAACCACAAGAATTCAAAATTACATCAAAAATTTAAATTGGACATCGATGGAAACTTAAATAGAGAATTATTTAGAGTGGAGTTCAAAATTACATAGAAAATTTAATTTTCTAAACCTAACCCTAATCCTAAGCTAGTCCTAACCCTAATAACCACAACGAATAATTATTTTTTTCACCTCCAAACCCTAACCCTGCTATAAGTAAGGTTGGTGTAATATTTCTTGAAATTATTAAATGTGGGTTGAAAACTGAAGCAGATCATAGACACAACAATTTATAGCTTGAAGAACATGGACAAATTGACTTGCTAGATCGCATTATTATTAAAACGATTTTTGTTGTCTATTTTCAATTGATTGTTCACCATTACCATTGACACAACACACTACTAATGTACGAAGAGTTTTACTATTAAAATTTTATTATTCATCTTGGAGTGACAATTATACTTTTTTATTCTATGCAGGGGTTGACTATCACAATTTTATTATTCACTGTGAAGTTGGATTTTAGTAAGATCAATACTGTTAAAATGAATGTGCCATAAACCATCCAAATAAACCATATAAACAAAGAATTATTTATAAATTTGAACATGAACCCTCGATGCTCACATATTAACAAAAAAAAAATCTTGTGCCTGATAAAATTAAAATAAATTTTGAGTAAATACACAATTCTTAGAATCACATGGACTGCACAATATTTGAAGACACCTTCATCGATCCCATGTTCACAAAAATAATATTCAAATTGAATTCCAAAACAAACAATACGAAATACATTTAGCCTTTGTCATCTTTCCCCACATCAGGACTCTTGGAGATATTAATTACAAGTCAGTGAGATTTATGTCTCTGTCGAATTAGTTAGTCAGTTAGTCAGTCTGCAAGTTTCAAGTTTGTGAGATCTACTTTTATGCAAACTCTGTTTTTTTTTTCTAGTCAGAAAGCAGGGAAGTTATTTAATGAGTCGATTTTTATCTTTCTCGAGATCTGTTATGCAGATGAGAGTTAGCCATATTTATTGTTGTCTTAATTGCTTGAGTCAGTTAGCTTCTATAGGAAGTCTTAATTTTTATCTATATATGTCTGAGTCTATAAGAAGTCGATATGTCGAAATAGAGAGAGCAGAGAGAAGATTCAATAGTAATAAATAAGCAACAATTGTAAGGAGTCAAGAAGTCTTAGAGCACAAGATCTGTGTTTTGTAAGTTGCAGAAGTTGTTAGAGTCAAAGCTCGACATATATTTGTATCCTATATTAGCACACAACACCCAATTTTTTGAATATATATCAAGTATTTTGTTTGTTGAGAAATTGATGAGTATTTCTGAGTTTATATACTAAGTATAGAACTGTGTTGATTTTGTGTCAATAAATTGTTTATTTAGTGTTATTATGACAATGTGCAGTAAATCGTGTAGTTTGTGAACTACATAATAAGTTTTGAGAGTTCAATAACAAAGTTTTGTAGCACACGATATTTTTAACTGTGTTGCGCAGAGTTTGGATATGAGATTTGGTATTAGAGCAGGTTGATCAGAGTAGATTCTATGAGAACAAGTTTATCAGAGAATTTTTTATTAGAGTAAGTTTCAAGAGTAGCAACTTTGTTGTAAAGTGAAATTATGGCTTCTACTTCAATATGAAACCTACCACTTTCACATGAAACAAATATGATTTATGGTCCTTAACCATGAAGGCATTATTTCGGGGACAAGATGTATGGGAGATAGTCGAGAATGGCTATGTGGAACAAACACAAGGCTATGATATTCCAGGAAAATAAAACAAAGTGTACAGGTTGAAGAAGGCATTGTTTGGGTTAAAGCAATATCCCAGATCTTGGTACATTCAAATAGATTCATATCTCACTGAGAATGGATTTCAAAGAAGTGCATGTGAGCCAAAATTGTACATCAAAGAAAATTGGCAAGGTCATATGTTAATTGTTTTCTTACATGTAGATGATTTGATTTTTACAGGTGATTTTGGGATACAAGAATTTAAGTCAATCATGAAAGATGAGTTTGAAATGAATGATTTGGGGCTTATGAGATATTTTTTGGATAGTAAATTTCCCCAGTCCAAAGCTGGTATATTTATTTCATAATATAAATATGCGCATGAAATTTTGAAAAGATTCAACATGATAAATTCGAAAGCATCCCCAACACCTGTCATAAAATGATTGAAGATAAGTAAGGAATATGAAGGGTCCAAGGTGGATCCCACATTGTTTAAAAGGTTGGTAGGAAGTCTTATGTATCTAATAGCAACAAGGCCTGATATTATGTATAGAGTGAGCCCGATTTCAAGGTTTATGGAAAATCCAAAAGAATCCCATTAGAAGGCAGGTAACATAATTCTGAGATATGTGATTGGAACTATAGATTTTGGAATTATGTATTCTACTTTATAAGATTTCAAAATTATTGGATACAGTGACAGTGATTTTGGAGGCAACATAGATGATAGGAAAAGTACCTCTCGGTACACATTTCATTTTTGGAACAGGTATTGTATCATGGGAATCAAGGAAGCAACCCATTGTGACTCTTTCTTCATTTGAGGCTAAGTACGTCGCAATTACAAGAGCAACTTGTCAAGAAGTTTGGATGAGAAAAATGATAAAAAAAAAATTGCAAGAACAACAGTAACCAACTACAATATTTTGTGACAAAAATTCAACCATCATGTTATCAAAGAATCATGTATTTCACAAGAAAACCAAACACATTGATACAAGGTATCATTTTATCATAGAATTGATAAATAATAGAGAAATTTATTTAAAGTTTTGCAAGTTTGAAGAACAAGTCACATATATAAATTTACAAAATCTTTGGCAAGAGATGCATTTTAGAAATTGTGTAGTTGTCTAGGAGTTGGCGCAGCTGCAGAAATTTGACAATTCATGTCAATTCAATTTTTGATGTAAATTTTATATTTTGTAAACTCACCTACTTATAATTAAGGGAGAGTGTTGGAGATATTAATTACAATCTGGTGAGATTTATGTCTCCTTCGACTTAGTTAGTCAGTCAGTCATCATGCAAGTTTCAAGTTTGTGAGCTCTATGTTTACATAAATTCCATTTTTTGCCAGTCAGCAAGCATGGGAGTTATTTAATGAGCCGATCTTTATATTTCTCGATCGTTGTTATGTAGATGAGATTCAGTCTTATTTATTGTCGTCTTAATTGCTTGATTCAACTATATTCTACATGAAGTCTTAGTTTTTATCTATATATGTCTGAGTCTGTAAGAAGTTGATATGCAGAAATAGAGAGAGAACAGAGAAGAATTGATAGTAAGAAAGAAACAACAATTGTAAGGAGTCAAGAAGTCTCAGATCAGAAGCTCCATGTTTTGTAAGTTGCAAAATTTGTTGGAGTCAAAGATCGGCATAGTTTTGTATTATGTATTAGCTCGCAATGCCCAAGTTTTTAATATATATCAAGTAGTTTGTGTGTTGACAAACTCATGAGTATTTATGAGTTTATATGCTAAGTATAGCATCGTGTTGATTTTATTTCAATACATTGTTTATTTAGTGTTATTATCACAAAGCACAGTAAATCGTGCAGTCTGTGAACTGTGCGTTAAATTCTCAGAGTTGAGTAACAAAGTTTTATAGAACACAATATTTGTAATTGTGTTGCATAGATTTTTTCTGCACGTTGTAGATATGAGAAGGAATACCCAATAACTACATAGGAAACAAACCAGTGTACATAGTCAGATGAATGTCGATTATCAACCAAATCCTCATAGGGGGGGTGAATCGGGAGAGGATTTGAGGGGATAAAACACAATGCTTATAAGTCACCCATACATACATAATTTCATACCTATAATCTAAACCTATGAGAGGCAGGCCATACCTTTTCACGACCTTGTTATATTCGTTAGTAAGCAGTAAAACCAAAACCTATTTCTTCCTTCTGGATGGTGGTAGGTTCAAGGGTGTGAACCATGAAAAATGTGTATGTAAACGATGATTGGGTTTTTTCAAGGGACAATATTTACAATATATCCACAAACATGTTGGTTCGGAACTTATATCTGCAAGTTCATTGGAATAGAAGGAATTAAAAAATTCAAACGTTTGGTCTCCCAATACATAAAAAACTTAAGATATTCAAGTTTTTGCATTGTCATGGGAAGGTGGGTCGATAAAGACAACAAACTTGGTATTCCACTTTCCATTGAACATCCTCCATTACCCCTCACTACTCGGATTTAGAAAATGAAATGAGTAGCCAATACGATAGTTATTTCCATAGATATATGGGAGATATGGTCATACATGGATAAAATATAAATCTGACTTTTTAAAAGATAAAAGGTTAATAGTGAAGTAAATGTTTAATGTCAAGTAAATTTGCTAATCATCTAAACGTGGAAATCAAATGGCTAGACAATAATTTATTAACATGATTAAGTAAATGTGAAAATGTATATAGGTTAATGGTTGCATTCAAAAGTGCTAGGAAGTTATGAATATTAAATCTCGTTCATTGATTTGCAAAGACTAAGTAGAATATGTCTAATTAAAAATTCATTAAATGTGCCCATTTCAAGTAGGTGTAAAAAATCATTAAATGTTCCCATTTCAAATAGGTGTACGCCTATCAACATAACTATTAGGGTAATGAAAATATTTGATATGTTCGATAGTTGGTAGCATGTAAAACCATAACAGGAGTGCCCAAATCAATTTTTTGCCTAGACATATTTGTATGGAACGGTCATGAAATAGAAATAGGTTGACAAAGAAGGTAATATATAGGATGGATGCAGAGCACGATTTTGGTGAAAATATTAGATTTACTTACTTCCGCCACAACATGCAAAGTAAAAAATATTAAAAATAAAATGTTTCATTCTCAAACTTACAGTGGATTCCTAAATTCTTCCAAGTAAAGGAAATCCATAAAACATGAGTTTGCATGTAAAAAAGTCATTCAAATAGAGGGTTGATGGCAAATGAATCAAGGAAAATTCAATTACAATAAAAAAACATTCTCACTAAGCTATACATAAAACCAAGTGTATTATCATGTGCATGTTGCAAACAAAAGTATCTTGCTGCATGGTGAACTGCTCATGCTAAATATTTCATGCCTATAATATGTGGTTCGATTTCTCTTGTAATTGGTTGAGTATTGTGTCATTTGGTGAATTGCATTTTAGTATGCTAAATTGTAAAGTTAAGTCATCTTTGACAATCGAGCAAAAAGTATAACATGAGATTCTTGAAATTCAAGAACTTTATTGATGATGCCTTCTTTCGAGTTACATATATCCATAAAACTAATAAAAAAAGGGTATACTGAAATCAACTACTATTGACAAATATTATATTTGTTTATTAAAATTATTTTTACTATAAATTAGATTATTGAAATTATTTTTTCCACGAAAATTTATCATATTTTTATGAATTTTGCAAAAGTCTTTACCTTGGATGTGCATTTATATTTCCTACAGTTAAATAGGGAAAGATTATTTTTTATTTTTTAACTTTTTCATCATATTTAATGCAACTTTATAGTGTAAAGGAATGTTGTTGGACATTACAGAGGTGCACGGTTCCACATTGTTATAGTTATACTATTTTCCGTGAATCAAATGACTAAATGAATAGCCACATGAATCATTCATTTCCGCAGTGCAAGAGTATGTTATATATGCCCCACAAGAATCATCACTCTATAGGGAGTTGTTATGAACATCTATCCTAGGGGAGTATATAGTTTATTGAAGACATCCAAGATGATTTTTTTATTATTTTGGAAGCTCTAGTGAACTTCTCTAACAATTATTCTTATTCTAAAATAATATTCATTAATCGGTTGATGTTTCTCATATTAAAGACTTTATCTCTGGATTACAAGAAAAAAATTAGAGCCCCATGATGATGCACAACCGCCTCCTCCTCTACCTCTAGAACCAATTAAGGAATGTGATGCATTTGTATAAACTATGTCAACTGTGACAATTAATATTTTGGTAAGATTTTGTATACTACTCTCACTATATTGAAAAAATGCATACTTGATACAAGAATACAACATTCACTATAGCAATTCATTTAGCAAGATGTTGATTCTTGTATTGTTCTATCAAATAATGTGAATATTGTGGTTTTTAAAGTGATTAGAATTTATGAGCATTTCTTAACCAACTGTGAACTATCCTTTTTCAGTGTTCGTTTGATGACAGGTTTTAAATAACATTATCCATTATCCTTACTTGAATAAACGAATGGGTTGGAACTTTCTATTGTTCCTATTACAGGTAATATGTTCTTATTTAAAATAAGAAGTCAGACAATTGGTGTGAAAAGTACAACCTTGTTCATGTTGTGAGAACTCATAAAGAAGCAAATGAGAAAGAGTTCAACTATATTTATCAAGAGCAAGGGTCATTATCCAAAGAAAGAAATTATGGCCATAAAAGGAGGAGCATTGAAGACTAAAATCACAATATGGGACCTCTTGTTATTCCTATCAACTAGAAAATACTTTTCTTTGCAACCCTTGTTGGGAGAAAGGTATTCAACATGAAGATAAAACCCTATATTATATATTTTGAGATTTAATTTGATAATAATGAGATGTTATTTTTTATGAAAAATGTGTCATTCCAATTTTTATGGACATGATTAGGACCATCTATTTCTCTCCTTGAAAATTTCCTCTCCATAGTGATCTCCTTGAAAATTAAATGCTCTCATAGGACCCAATCCTAAAAGGTCTAAAACACACTGCAACTACAAATTCTTGAAGGATTGTTTCATCATTTCATTTTTCCAAAAAATGAAGTCAATATTACCATCCAAACTATAATATCTGGGATTTCCATATATAAATATATATGTATCAATATCTATCTATCTATCTATCTATATATATTGATATATAGATAGGAAAATGATCAAAACTCATCACATCCATTGATAGGTATGTTGAACCAAAAAAAATAAAAAATACCTGTCTTCTTGTGGACCATAAAATCTATCCAAATAAACTTGTACCTTGTTGTGACCCTTTTGTAGTTGGACCAAGTGAGATCATAGCCATAATAACCATATTTTGGTTAATTTCCATCCATCATATACATCGACACGTTTACTCAACAAAGCTTCCTAAAAAGTACATGTCTTCTTGTGAACCATATAATCTATCCAACTAAACTTAAACTTGTACCCTGTTATGACCCTTTTGTAGTTGGACCAAATAAAACCATTTCCTTAATGGAGTTTGGTTAATTTTCATAGTAAACATGGTTAATTGTCATCCATCCTAGTAAATAATACCATCCTAGTAAATAATACTTAATAGAGACTTTATTTTTCCACATAGCTTTACATATTTTTATCCACCTATCCCCAATATATTACACTTCCACTCATCTATGAAGTCTATCCTCAATAGTAGGAACGGGTGTATTATTCTTCTCTAGTTCATATTATAACTGGAAAATATTTTATCATTACTCTAATTTTAATCTTCCACGTAATCCCTAATGGGTTTAGTTTCATCTTGAATACATTGAAGTCCAAGATTGCTTTGCATGACCACAGAGGCATTTTTGTCGAAAGTAGGGAACATTCCGTTTAGTAAAATTCCCTTGAGTCTATACAAGAATATCTATTTTTTCCCATAAATATCCCCATGCGAAAACTCCTAGAAGAATATTCTTTCTGCACAATTTGGAGTTAAGGAGTTTTATTATTTATGTTGGAAAGGTTGATATGAATTGGTTCTTCATTAAAAATATCTTTGCAAATTTTGTAATAAGCATTTAATTGTTTTTTGAAAAAGTTGAAGAAGCTTCCAAAAGTTTATTTGGAAGATGAAACAAACTATTGAGATGATTGGTCTTCTATGGAAATCCATTAAAAATTAGGGCTAGGAAAAAAAAAGACATTGAAATGGAAGAAAAGAAAACATAGAATAAGAAGAAATAAATTCTATGACTACCTATATCCACTTAGCTAGTGAACACTAGTAAAGAAAATAAAATAATTTTTTTCAATAAAGCACTTTGTTATGCAAACATATTCTTGGAAACTATTAATTGAAACAATATTGATGTCAAACCTTTAATTTAATTCCACAAAAAAGAACATCCCTTTCTCCAATAATGTTTGACTCATAGAGAATCTATGTGTATGAGAGCGAAGGTTTTGACTCATAGAGAGGATGTGTTTGAGAGTGAAGGATGTGGATGCTTAAAAAATTATTGAACAAACAATATTAACACATTCATTTTAACTCAACATATTCACTCAAATTATTTTTCTTCTAGTGGAGGGTTTAAAGCCAAATGCCATGGCCCATATGTAAACTACACCACTCAAATGTATGGTTCCTATTAACTAAACTCCACAATATACGAAGACATTTTCCTTGGACATACAAAGTATTGAACGATAAGAGATATTTTAGAAATAAATTTATAGCTTTCAGAAACTAGAGGTTCATTTAACCAAAGAGTTGTAGATTACTTAATATAGGTAAAAGAAGATAACCTAATTCGAAGATGGAAGGAACTGGGTTCTTTACCAAATTAAAATGTAGAATTCATCAAATGAAAAATGGATTGGATGTTGCAACCCTCCTTGTCAAATCCCTCATGTGTTGAGAATAAGTATCATTGTTGCAACCTTTGTAGAAAGAAGAGAAACAAATAAGAAATTTTCTCTCAAAATGAAGGACAAAGCCTTTAATTTTTTCACTAATAGGTTGAGCCCATGGTTATATTTGCTTACATATGTCGTTTGAAGTTGAGTGATATAGGAAGAATCAAGATGAATTAGAAGAAGAGATGCAATTTTTGAGCCAACCTCCATTTCCATTTCCATGGTCCTTAAGTAGGGATGAAATTGTTCCCCTATCATGCCCAATTCCATGAAGTGTGGAATAAATGGAATAAATAACTAATAGAAAAAACATCATTCTAACAAATATAGGAGAATAAAAAAATTAAACAAAGTGAACGAAAATCCATTGAGTGAAATACCTCCAAATAATAATCATTCTCATAAAGTGCAATATATCCAAATAATTTTCATTACTAAAAAATAATTTTCATTACTGCTAAATATATCCAAATAATTTTCATTACTAAAAAATAATTTTCATTACTGCTTAATATATCCAAATAATTTTCATTACTAAAAAATAAAATAGTGTGAATGGAAATATCTACTTTAATTTTTACAACGAAAAAAGGATTCCACTGCTATATTCTCATTAATTCCCATGGATAAAGGTTATACATATAATTAAAAAAAAAAAATATGGGCTATGTATAGTGAAACCCACATCTTTGCAAATAACTCGCCCAACCAAATTTACAAGCCAACTAATTTCACCTGAAAATTTTTCTATGGTCTAAGGGAATAACATTTATCCTATGGCTCCCTATGAGATTGTTTTGTCATACCACCTTTTCGTAAGATTGACTCACATGTGGTTACCAAATTAAAGTGCACGTGCAAGTGAACATGTAGTCTATGCAATGCAGAGGTATACGAGTTGCAATTTCATACATGCATGTATCTTCTCCTATGCATTATTCTTTCTGTACCGTATGTTTCTCTAACTGTAGAGAATTGAAAATGTATCCATGGTTTCCCTCTACCTCTACCTCTACCTTCAACTTGCACCCGCAAAACCTATGAGCCGGTGAGAATTATGTGTATGTGCGCATTTATGTGCTTGGTAGGGTGGGAAACGAAAATCTATGGATGAAAGAGTATGTGATGTTTGGGAAAGGAAATCAACCTAACAATCCATGTGTATGTATTAACAATTAACCGTAGTTGAGCCAATATTCCCATCTTAGAAACCCAGAGAGAAATCAACATACCTAGTTTTCCCTTGTATGCATTGGAGCAATATATGGGATGAATTTCTTGAAGTATCGTATGGAAAAAAAATTTAATCCCTTGTTTCATTTTTGGATATGGGGAATGAGTTTGTTGTTGATTAAAAGGATGTTTTGAGTGTGATTAGAATATGAGATCTTGTATTATACATTATAGTTTCATCATCCAGATTCAAAGTAGTAATTCCAATAGATATTTTTTTTATGTGGGAAAAGTGTCCATTTGTAATTTGTAATTAGTTTGGTGTACAACTCATAAATACAAATAATATTTTTTTCTTTATTCTAGTATAAATGTTTTATGATTATTTAATCCATTAATTTTTTTGATGAATAGAGAATTTATTTATTGTACATGCAATTAGATTTATGTTAAATGTAGATGGTTAGAAGTTAGTTATGCTAGATTCATTGTGCATATTTATTTGTGTATATGTTATCGAATGGTTATATTGTTTTTAAGATTTGAATCATGCACATGGAATTGGTTTTTTATGCAATTATTGTATGTAGCCATGTGCATGAGATTTCAATTGGATTTTTTTTATTGATTTTTAATAATCAATGTGATTCCATGTTTGTTTTGCATACGAAATATACATTTTATTACTCTTGGCATTCAATTTGGGTTCTATATGGGAAATTTGATTGAAAAGAATAAGAAATTTTTAATCAAAATATTTATTTGTGCATATTTTCTTGAATGGTTAAGTCTTTTTAAGATATGAATCATGCACATGGAATTGCTTCTTTGATGCAATTATTGTACATAGCCATGTGGGTGAGATTTCAATTGGATTTCCTTATTGATTTCTAATATTCAAAGTGATTCTATGTTTGTTTTGCATATGACATATGTTCTATACTCTTGGAATCCAATTATGGTTCTATAAGGGGAATTTGATTGAAAAGAATAAGAGATTTTTAATCAAAATATGTATTTGTGCATATGTTCTTGAATGGTTAAGTCTTTTTAAGATTTGAATTATGCACATGGAATTGCTTCTTTGATATATATATTGTACATACCCATGTGCATGAGATTTCAATTGGATTTTCTTATTGATTTCTAGTATGTATTGTACTTCCATCTTTGTTTTGTATATGGAATTTGTTTTACTATTCTTCCCAGCCAAGTGGGTCTCTAGATGGGGAAATCCACTTAAGGAGAAGAAGAAATTTTTAATCAAATTTCCTTAATAGTTAAGGAAAATAAATATATAAGTATCTTACAAAGTTTACAAAGTTGATAACCAAGATAAATAGAAAACCTGATTAAAATTCAAGCACATACTTATGAAAAAAATAATTCACATAACCAATTTCTTGTTCATAAATCAAATCCTAAACATAGTTGAACCATTCACAAATAAATCTTGAAACATATAAAGTAGAGTATTTATTAAGGTAGAGTATTTAAAGTTGAGGAGTTATCCTAAAATAGTATTTAAAGTTTAGGAGTTATCGTAAAGGTTATAGTTTACATTATCAGAGATAGCTATATCATGTATTGTCAAATTTTATATTATTGGAAATTTACATACATATTTTATATAACAATTTCAAATTGTTGAAATAAATTTGAGTTAATATTTTTTATTTTTATATAAGTTATAAGTTATCTTTATTTGTATGTCCTTTTATTTTTCTTATGATTGTTTATTTTTTTAGAATTTATTAGAAACCATGTGAATTTATATAATAAGAATTTTGTGAATTTTGTAAGTTTTGTTTTCACAAAAAAAATATTTAATTAAGTAAGAAATTAATTTTTTAGTAATTATTATTTATCAATTTGAATTTTTAGTAATTATTATTTATGGATGTTACACTATAATACATCATTTAAAAAAAAATGAGTTTCAAAATTTAGTAATGATGGTATGTTTTTTTTATCATGAAATTTCAATAAAATAATAATCTATTAAATTTAAAAAAAATTCTAATATTAATAAAAGAAAAATAATTAAAACAATACTACTAATTTTTTTTTTTTATAATAATATAAATTAAGATTTTAGTAAAATATTATGAATTTGAAAGTTTTTTCAATTGTGTTTAGCTTAAACCTAGTAGGAAGAATGTTTATCCTCCACATCAAGATTTAATTAGCTCAATTCACATGAAACAATTTCAAAATTTAATTATGCATATTTTACTTTTATTATATGTCTTTATTACCTATCCAAACTAAAACTGAATCAAAACCAACTACATCATTTTTATTCATACATAATTTTTTTCAAACTTTCATAATACTCACTAGATTTTCAAACCTTCATAATACTTTCTCTATCCAAGATAAATGGATCTATAATGTCAAATGGATAAACCAACTATGTCATTTGTATTCATATGAAGAACATCCTTCCCGTTGCTGCAGCGACCAAACTTCAGAGGCAAAGCCAGCACGTAATCCAATCGAATCCCATTGAAAACCTGATGGAGAACAATCTAGATCTATTCCGAACAACATGTGTAAACCACAAGTGTAGAAACCTGTGAGCCCTTTATCTTAGGGGTCGTCTATCCCTATCCTTCCAGCGTTGTTACAAAGGGTTAATATGAGCATTCCTACACCGTCGGTTTTGAACCTGTAACCTGCCCAAAAATAACACATGTTTTTAACCATTTGACCCACTGAAATGCTCTTTACGGCAACAGAATATTAATTTACAGCGAGTAGCCACCGTAGTGGCCTATGATTTAACAAAATCGCAAATTAAGAGTAGGAGGATAAGGAATATGTCACATTAGTGTGTGGAGGAATGTAGAATATAAGGCTTTCGGGTTCACGGTTGGTGAAAATATAAAAGGACGGTGGGCCAAACAAAACTGTTTTGAACACTAAAATTATTCACCAAAAGACTGGAAATGTGAATTTGCATCATCCATGACGTGGCGATCTTGGATTATATGTCGTCATAGACATGCAGTCAGCATTACCTCGGTTGTTCGATTTCTACACTGTCCACCCACTCAGAAAAGTATGACAACCAAATTCAGTTCAAAGTATTACTAAATACTTCATCATAATGGAAAGAATCCAGTTATGAACCATAATTGAAGGAATCCAATTATGATTTTCAATGGACTGAGATAAGGGGTATCGTATCGTAAGATTTATGTGAATAAAATTGGTTTTAAATTTAATACGGAATTTCATCTTTATACGGAATTCCATCTTTATAGTGAAAACTTTGTGGGAGATATTCTCCAACTACTAGATCATACTTATGTGTGTTTGGTTGAGAGATTCCCTCATGAATATGTTATGTTGTTGAGGAAAAGATTCATGTATAAATATGTGTAATTGAATAATAAAAATATATAGAACAATTTTGATGTGTATACACTATGTATACTCTCCACTATTTTATTTTTAGATTGGGGTTTATTGTTAAATGGTGACAACAAACTCTCAAGATTAGGATTTTAGATCATATTATTCCGAATTGGTTTTAACTAAATGAGACGAAGAATAGGAGCGCATTCATTTTCAGTTTCCTGTGTAAATGTATTTAAGCCCGTAGAGGCAAACATGAGGGAGAGAGGAGGGTGAGTGACCTGCTGTAATCTCCTTGATCTGAATAATAAGACAACCGATACCTCTACTTGGTGGACGTAGCCCAACGTTTGGGTGAACCACGTAAATCTCTATATCTTTTATATTCTGTGTGATTGTGTTTTCCGCATTTGCAATTACAACAAATGATATCAAACTGTTTCTGGTTAAAAATTGGTGAGACCAGCAAGCCAGTCTTGCTGCAAGATCGTGAATTGAGGGAGACATTGCAGACATCATCCTTCAGAGGAGGGGCGAGATCTATTGGCAATATTAAGCATAAGCTTCGGAAATCCGTGAAGCATTTTTCTTGATGTTGTATGAATCGCATGCGTTGATCTCCAAATAGCTACGGGTCTCTCCTCTCGAAGGTCGCGACGACCACTAGTTCACACTTGACGCACGAGAAAATTTTCAAATTGTCGCAGTTCAGTTGCATCGGGAGGTGCGACAACGACTCCTTCATTTTTTATTTTAAACAAAGGTCACGAATTTCTTTGAAAATAAATTTCGAGGTATTAAGGTTAAGGTATGAAGGAGATTGTCTTATGTTCTTCTTTGAAAAAGATTAAAGTATGAAGTTTTTTACAATTTTATGATATTAAATATTGTAAGGGTGGAAAGGTAAACGATTGAATCAATATTAAATTGTATCCATATAACAAAAAATAGATGTTTTAAAAGGTTTTGATTAAACTTTTTTACTAAACCTTTTGGATTTTTTTTTTACCATCATTCCTCCACATATTTTTTTTTCCAAAGGGCCTTGGTTATTATAAGCAGTGGTGTTTCTTGGAATGTTTCCTCTAATGGAAAACACGCAGAGTGCTAAGTTAGAAATTGAGAAGTTCAATGGAAAGAACAATTTCAATATGTAGAAGGTTAAGATGCACGATCTTCTTGTGCAACAAGCCATGGTGAAGACACTTTTGGGAAAATAAAAGAAACCCGCGACCATAACAAATGATGATTGGGATGAGATGAATGCGAGAGCACTGAGTGCCATATGACCGTGTTTGACTGACGATGTTCTGTTCAATATTGTCTCGGAGAAGACAACAGTTGGTTTATGGACGAAGCTAGAAAGCATATACATGATGAAATCCTTGATGAACATGATCTTCCTGAAAATACAATTGTACAGTTTGTGCATGAAGGAAGGTACAAAAATAGTTGATCATTTAAATACTTTTAATACTCTCTTACTTCAGTTGACTAGCATGGGAGTGAAATTTGAATCTGAAGATAAGGCAATTACATTATTGTGTTATTTGTCCACATCATGGGATCACTTTGTTAACTCTATTAGTTTCAGTTCAACATAAAGTATTGAGTTTGATGATATTGTTGGAGCTTTACTGTCCGAGGAAACAAGGAAGAAATGAAATCTAGAAACCTCTACATCTGAGGCGATGATGGTCAGAGACAGACCTAAATAAAGAGGACATGGTCAGAGGGATTTCTCTCGGTCAAAGTGGAAGGGAAAAAAGAACAAGCTTAAGTGATGGTTTTGCGGCAAATATGGACACCTGAAGAAGGATTGTTGGAAGCGACAACAAGCCTCCAAACAAGACTCTCCAAAATAGACGAAGGAAGCAAATGCGACTGAAATAGGTTCAACAATAGGTTAAGGTATGACTGATGAATTTTTATCAATTAGTATTGGTTCATGTCATGATCAACAGTGGTTATTATATTCTGGTGCTTCAAATCACATGTGTCTTCATAGACACTTGTTTATTACTTACCACTCTATAGATGATGGAATAGTTTACATAGGAAATTATATCTCGTGTAAATTTGTGGGAATTGGTAGCATTCGAATTAAGATGTTTGATGGAACTGTTAAAATATTAACTGATGTGAGACATGTACATGAGCTTAGGAAGAATCTAATTTCTTTGGGAGTCTTAGACACTGGAGGATATAAGAGTATTGTTCAAGGTGGAGTTATGAAAGTCTACAAAGGAATCCTATTGGTTATCGAAGCGAAGAAGGTTGGTAACCTATTCTTGTTAGAAGGAAGAACTGAGTCAGATCATGCGACATAAGTATCTAAGAAAGACAATGATTATGTTCGACTGTGGCATCAACGGTTGGGCCATATGAGTGAACAAGGATTGAACGTATTATCTAATCGCAAGTTACTTCTTAGTCTAAAGTATTTAAAATTAGAATTATGCAAGCACTGTATTTATGGAAAACATAATAGGTAGAGATTTAAAATTGGAAGACACACCAATGAAGGAATCCTTTATTATATCGGTTCTAATGTTTGGGGACCATTCCCTACTATTTCATATGGAGGATCATCATATTTTGTAACTTTTATAGATGATTTCTCTAGAAAGGTTTGGGTCTATATGTTGAAAAGTAAGGCTGTTGTATTTACATTTTTCAAGAAGTTTAGAGCTTTAGTGGAAACGAGCACCGGTAGATCCATTAAATGTTTAAGAACTGATACTAGTGGTGAATTTAAGTCAATGAAATTTGAGAACTATTGCAAAGAGTTTGGGATTGATAGGCATAAAACCATTGCCTATACTTCTCAGAAAAATGGAGTTGTTGAACGCCTGAACATGACTCTTCTAGAAAGAGCAAGGAGTATGCATAGTAACACCAATTTGCAACAGGAATTGTGGGCAGAAGCAGTGACTACAACTTGTTATCTGGTGAATCGATCACCATCAACAACAATAGAGTGAAAACTTCCAGAAGAGGTATGGACATGTCATCCTTGTAATTATTCTAATCTTAATTTTTTTCGTTGTGAAGCCTATGCTCTAATTCTGAAACATCAATGTGCTAAATTAGATCCAAAATAAAAAAGGCTTATATTTTTTGGATATGGTGATGGTATTAAGGGGTACATGTTGTGGGATCCTACCGCCCACAAGATCACCATTAACAGAGATGTAATATTTGATGAACCATCTCTCATCAAATCAGATGTAGATGTTCAAATGAAACAGGAAGAAGTACCTAAGTATTAACAGATTCAATTTGTAACCAGTTCAAATACAAATGAAAGTGAACATGAATAAGTTTCTGAATATGTTCATGAAGAAGTTCCTATAGAGGAAAACATGGATGATCATGACATTCAATAGATTGTGGATGAACCAAAAACTTCCCTAAGGAGGTCTACACGGGTCAGAGTTCCTCCAAGAAGGTATGACTATTTTGTTTCATCAGTTTCTTTAAGTACTAATGATGATGAACCTGTGTGCTATCAAGAAGTTGTGAAGGGTTCTAATGATCCAGATTATTTTCAGCACGAAATGAGAGCGGAGATATAACACAGAAATATTTAGAGATATTGCAAGAGAGACAACAATATAACAGAGATATAGCGAAAATATAACAAGATTCAAAGATATACAGTAATACATGATTTCTATTAATGAAAGAAATGTATAGAGACTGTAAAAGTACAGAGTGAAAGACTCACTAGAATGGTGGTAGCTTATCTCTTAGAAGAGATGTGACGGCTACTCGCATTCGCAAGAAGATCATCACAATGAGGCTCTAAAGGCCTTTTTACAATAAACAGGAATGTCAAAAGTCCTGGGCATTCAAAAACCTAACCGTAGGAAATGAAGCGCCAAAAGTCATGTGGGCCCCATTTGGGTAAGTGAGTACATCAACTTCTCGGGGTCGTAACTTTTGCATACGATCTCTGTTTTAGGCGTGTGATAACTCGTTGGAAAGATATCATTGAGGAGATTCATTTTGGGGGATTAATCATGCCTTTAGATATCTTTGAGAAACTCGATCTTGAAAAAGCTTCATTTGGACCCTCAAAATGGCCCTGGAAGTTAAAACCTGCTAAAAATAGTAAATTGCCAAAATTGCCAGAAAACTATTTTGAGCCATTTGGAAAAGGTGGGTGGCCACCAATATCCACCTGGAACAATCCTCCCTCCTTAGGAAGCAATGGTCTCCATTGCGTTGAGTTCCCGGGGGAGAGGGAAAAGCGTTTGTTGAATCTGCATCATGGTGAGCTGCTTGTCTTGTTGGAGATGTCACATTGCTGAGTTTGTGGAAATCTGTCACGAACTTGTTGAGGTTGAGTCTATTCAACAAGTCAATACAAATGAGTGGACGATGTGCAGAAGGAATATTCACACTTTGTTGCAGCCTTCTCGACCTGCTTCTGTTGGATAAAAGGTGATTTGGGCAAGCCTGTAGTGGTTGTAGTGTCCCTTTATTCTCCTTTTGAATAGATTGTGAAGAAGATGAATTTTGCAGTATGAGATATTACCTTGCGACACTTTTTAGGTGGAACAGTAGTCAGAACTACCTCTGGCATTCTGTAGATATGACCCCCCAAATTAACAATGACAATACGGGGTCGAGACTCATAAACAACATGGTGTCTCCACATATATGGTTGGCCCAAGAGAACATCACATACATCCAATGGGGAAATATCACATAGTACCTCATCCTTGAAGGGTTGGATGTCATATGCCAATCGACACTGTTGGTTGACACAAAGATGTCATCCTTGGCCAAGCCACCTAATGTTGTATGGCTGTGGGTGTGGTGTTGTCGACAATCCCAATTGTTTGATGACCTCAGCTGAGATGAGGTTCTTCTGGCTTCCGCTATCAACAATAAAATGCAGCGGGGTCCCCTTCACTCACATCTGTGAATGAAAAAGGCACTCCCCCTCTTCAGGATCTGTTGGTTCTTCTGGTTGAATTGTTGTGTTCACGACAATAGCAGTGGGGTCTGCGTCGATGATCTGTCTTTTACCAGTATTTTCATAATCAGATTCTGAATCAGGGTTCGGCTCCTTGTCTTTCATATCAGCCACCAATGACTGTTTTGAGAGACATTCATTGGTGTTGTGCCAGGGGATTTTGTGGAAATCACACCATTTTTCGATGTCCTTCTTTGCCTTCCCGTGACCCTTCTTTTCCTATGTCTTGGACTATTTTTCAGGAGACTGTTTGTTAGGGATGTCTTTGTTATGCTTTGGTTGTTGTGGATCTGCAGACCCGAACTCCTGTTTGTTATGGTGCTTAAATTTCTGCTGGATTTTAATAGCATATCGATAGGCAACACCGAGTGATGAGATGTCCAGAAAATCTATTTCAGTTTGGATGTATCTGTGTAGTGCCCCATGACATTTTAGAACCAAATGTCATTCAAAGTCTTTGATACCCAGCTTGGTGTGCAAGGTATGGAAGGTATTGGTGAACTCCATAACTACTTGGCCCTCTCTTGCCACAGTGTGGTCCATCTCATGTACTGGTCCTCGTAGTTTCCAACAGGGTAATACTGTTCTTTTACCGCATCCACAAAAAAATCCCAAGTGGGATCGACCCCATATATTCCAGGCTTCTCTGTGGAACTATGCTCCCAATAAGTTTCCCACCAATTTTTGACATGGGGGAGAGCCTTAAGGAGTGCGAAGGTGATCTTTTCCTTGTCTAAAAAATTATGAACAGAGAAATAACCTTGTAGCAAATTTAACCATTTATCTAGGGCATCTGCATCTATTTGACCTTCAAATACGAGAAATAACCTGTACCTTGAAAGGCGAGGTGCCTCCAAAGTGGTCGCTTGATGAAGATGCGCTTGATGCTATCGGGAGGCATTGAAGGATGTGGGAAATATTCTCCATCATTTCATCCCTTTGTCGCGTGAGAGCTTGCTCAAGCAACAGACTGATAGGATCATCTACTCCGTCGTTTTTCTTTTATTCCGCCATTGATGGTTTCTTGGGTGTGTGAGAGCGATTGTCTTCAAGAGAGATAATCTCGAGACCCAACTTTCTATACTCATACCTCATCGGGGACATGCACTGAAAAAACGAATAAGAGCAACCTGCTACGATACCACTGATCCGGATTATTTTCGGCATGAAATGAGAGCAGAGATATAACAAAGAAATATTCATAGATATTGCAAGAGATACAACAATATAACATAGATATAGCAGAAACATAACAAGAGTCACAGATATACAGTAATACATGATTTATATTAATGAAAGAAATGTACAGAGACTGTGAAAATATAGAGTGAAAGACTCGCTAGAATGGTGGTAGCTTATCTCTGAGAAGAGATGTGACGGCTACTCGCATTCGAAAGAAGATGATTACAATGAGGCTCTGAAGACCATTTTACAATAAAAATGAATTTCAAAAGCCCTGGGCATCCAAAAACCTAACCCTAGGATATGAAGTGCCAAAATTCATGTGGGCCCCGTTTGGGTAAGTGAGTACATCAACTTCTCGGGGTCGTAACTTTTGCATACGATCTTCGTTTTAGGCGTGTGATAGGTTGTTGGAAAGGTATCATCGAGGATATTAATTTTGGGGGCTCAATCATGCCTTCGACTATCATTGATAAACTCGATCTCGAAAAACCTTCATTTGGATCCTCAAAATGGCCCCAGAAGTTAAAACCTGCTAAAAATAGTAAATTGCCAAAATTACTAGAAAATTGTTTTGAGCCATTTGGAAAAGGTGGGTGGCCACCAATATCCACCTGGATAATCTAACAATGATAAATGGAAAGAAGCAATGAAGGATGAAATGAAGGCATTAGAGAGGAATGCCACATGGGACCTGGTAGACCTTCTAAGAGACATAAAAATGGTAGGTTGCAAGTGGGTCTACAAGCTGAAGAAGGGTGTTGATGATAAGGTGGAAAGGTACAAAGAAAGGTTGGTTGCAAAAGGATATTGTCAGAAAGAAGGTATTGACTTTCATGAGATTTTTTCACCAGTTGTAAAGACTATTTCAATTCAAATTGTGTTAGCATTAGTTGCATTGCTTGATTTGGAGTTGGAGCAACTAGATGTTAAAAATTATTTCTTACATGGAGATTTGGATGAGGAATTTTACATGGAACAACCTAAAGGGTTCGTTCATAATCGCATCAATAAATTTGTTTACAAGCTCAAGAAATCATTGTATAGTCTGAGGCAATCGCCCAGACAATGGTACAAGAAATTTGACTCTTTCATGGTGAGCCATTATTATACAAGGATTGAGTATGATAATTGTGTCTACTTTAAGAAATTGAATAATGACATATTCATTATCTTAGTATTGTATGTTGATGATAATATTTTACCAAGCAAAAGCATAACTGAGATCTACAGGTTAAAGGCTTAGATGGCTAGGGCGTTCGATATGGAGATATTCAGAGACAGGAGGAATCGTAATCTTTGGTTGTCACAACAGAAGTATGTTGAGAAGATACTTTTGAGTTTTGGTATCAACGATGTGAAACCAATATCAATCCCTTTGGCTTCCCATTTTAAGATTTCTTCAAGTTTGTGTCCTAGTACAAAATAAGAAAATGAATATATGTCTCGAATACCATATGCTAATGCAATAGTAAGTCTAATGTATACGATGGTTAGTACAAGGCCAGACATTTCACATGCAATTGGGGTTGTCAGTAGGTATATGGAAAATCCAGGTAAAGAGCACTGGGTAGTAGTGAAATGGGTGCTTCGATATATGAGGGGCACAAGTGATTATTGTATCATCTATAGCATTGGTTGTTAATCAGTCTGTGGATATGTTGATTCTGATTTTGCAGGTGATTTGGACAAGAGAAGGTCGACTTCAAGGTATGTCTTTACTCTTGCAGGTGGAGCGGTTAGTTGGATTTCAAAGTTACAGAACATTGTTTCTTTATCCACTACAGAAGAAGAATATGTAGATGCTTCACATCCTTTCAAAGAGACAGTTTGGTTGAAAGGTTTGTTTGGTGAGTTCGGAAGGATGCAGGACAAAGTAAAGTTACTTTGTGATAGTCAAATTGTTATTCACATGGCTAAGAATCCATTCTACCATAGTAAAACAAAACATATACCTATCAAGTACCATTTTGTAAGACAGGTCATCGATGAACATGGAGTCTCTCTTGAAAAAGTTCATACAAAAGAGAACTGTGCAAACATGTTCACAAAACTAGTACTGTTAGAGAAGCTACATTGGTGCTTGGATTCTCTTGGCTTGCAGAAAAGGCGATGAACAAAAGAATGAGCAAGGTATCAGGTTAATTGCTGTCAAGGTGGAGATTGTTAAATGGTGACAACAAACTCCCAAGATTAGAATTTTAGATCCTATTATTCCAAATTTGTTTTAACTAAATGAGACCAAGGATAGGAGCGCATTCATTTTCAATTTCCTGTGTAAATGTATTTATGTAAGCCCGTAGAGGCAGACATGAGGGAGAGAGGAGGGTGAGTGAGCTACTATAATCTCCTTGATCTTAATAATAAGACAACCGATACCTCTACTTGGTGGACATAGCCCAACTTTTAGGTGAACAACTGTGTCTTTTATATTTTGTGTGATTGTGTTTTCCACATTTCCAATTACAACATTAATCACCTTATTATAATATTTTAAAATTTTCATTTATCTTTTAATTTTTTTATCATAATTTTTTTTTTCTTAAAATAAATATAACTATATTTTTAATATTTTCTTTATACACATTCATATATTTAATCATTATCACATATTTACAACTTATATAATATCACTCAATACATTAAATTTATAAAAATAAATATATATCTACAATATTTTCAATAGTAGATATATACACGAAACTTCTTTGGACAACTCAGAACGAAATTTCATTTGAAAAAGTAACCTTTAATTATAAAACAATTTTAATTATTAAATATAAATATTCAATAATTAAATTGAAATAAATACTTTTAATTATAAAATATAAAAATTTAATAAATTTAATAATTACATTGAAAAAGGGTTTAGATATATTATTTAATAATAATATTATAATAAGTAATTTAGTAATAATGATAATATTTATTGAGATTAATTTTTATTTATATATTTTAATAAAGAAAAATTAATTGTTTTATTTATAAAATTTATTCTAAATTTTAATAACTTAAAGAAGGTTATTCAACTTGTTTTAGCGTTTCTAAATCAATTCATTATAAACGTAAATAAAAGTACTATGAGATAAATAATTCATTATGATGATGATGATAATTAACATCCACTAAGACCTAATTGGTCTATCAGACCTTAAGAGGGTAAGTGATTACTTGTGATTCTTTAGAATTTTGTTTATGTGCTTAAAAAGCATTAAGAGAAGCTTTCCAAGATCACCATACTTTTGTTGAGTTAAGAGGTTAGGAAGGTTGGTAGTGTGATCAATATTTTGAAAATGAGATCTAATATGGGTATAGGCTGGACAATCTAAGAGAAAGTATGTTTCATCTTGAACCTTCTTAGTGTCACAAAGGTGACACACTCTTTCAACCCATGGCGTTTTAAGAATTGACCAATGCCCAGTTTGACTATGGAGCTCATGAGAATTTATTCTTATCTTACCAATGCTTATTTTTTTCTTTACACTTGGCAAAACAGATAGATAATTTTGATCTTCTAGATTAGGGTTGATTACATCTTTATAATACCTTAATTTTCTTTTTTCCTCTAACTCTTTATCACACCACATTTTTTCCTTAAATTTTGATTTGACGTTTTTTTAATAGTATCTTTATTCTGCAAAATGGTTTCTTCCATGATTCCCCAATAGTTTAGCCAAGACCAGGCATATTTATGCCATCCTCGCTTGAGTCGATGGTGGTTATGACTTGATTTTGAAGCAATTTTAGGTAGCCTCTTGTCTTCCATGTTGTTTAACTTGTTATTATACATTAGGTATCTAGTCATAGCCAAGCTCTCAATGGGGGAGAGGCTTGTTTCTATGAGGAGGATGAGATAGGGCATATTTCCTTTAATTTTGAGATTATAGGTTATAAAATTCTTTTGTATTTTCTCTATCTTTCTCCAGGATTCACGAGAGATACTACAGCCCCATACTTCACATCCATAAAGAATAATAGGTGTAACAAGAGTCTCAAAGAGGAGTTTCTTCTTATCCCAACTCCAAAGATCAATTGATTTACAATTGTTTTCAAGCCCATAATAAGCTTTCCATCCCCCAATAATCATTTTCTCAATGTTATAATTCCAATTGAGTTTGTGGTGAATATCAATTCCAAGATATTTGTATGAAGTCACTTCCTCTAAGTTGTTGTTGTCATATACAAAGGTATCATAAAGGATCTTATTGGATTTAATAATCATGACCTTAGTCTTATCAGTATTAATACGCATACCCATATTGGAGCAAAAATCCTTGAGGATTCTTAGTTGGTTTTCAAGATCATTGGGACTCCTTTTCATATGAACGATATCATCATCATAAAGAAGAAGATTGATGACTATACCAGTGAGATTAAGGCTGACACAACCTTCTTTTTCCAAGCATTCTTCTAACTTATAAATGTAAATAAAAATACCATTAAATTAAATAAGTAATTTAAGAATAAGATTAAATTTTTTTAATGTAAATTGTTCACATTATAAATATAAATGTTATTAGATAAATAATTTGAGAATAGATTAAATTTTTTTAATATAAATTGTTCACATCCAAAGAAAAACAATTTTAATTTTTTACCTTGTATGAATTATAAATAATCTTTTTAAAGTATTTTAAATCTTGTTCTGTTAAATTTACTTAAATGTAATTTTTTTCTTATTTTGTAGAAAGAAAAAGCTTCGAATAATAACCAATTTTTTTTGTTTTTTAATTTATAAATAATTTAATTTTATTAACTTGTATGTAATAAAAAAAAATTATTTATCATTATAAAATACATTTTTGAATTAAAAAAATACTTATTTTTCTAATTTATCAATAAAGTTTATTTTTAGACTCACAATATATATATATATATATATATATATATATATATATATATATATATATATATATATATATATTTCAAAACAAATGAGAAACAAATTGGTATATTTTGTAATAAGGATAGTTTTACAATCAAATTATTGATATATATCCAAATATTTCAATTCAAAACAAATGGGAAACAAATTGGTATATTTTGTAATAAGGATAGTTTTAAAATCAAATTATTTTAATTCTTATATATATGTTTTCAAAGTTTTTATTTTTAATAAATTCAATTTTATATAATAAAAATTTGAATTTTAATAATTCAATTGTAGTGTAGTAGAAATAAATTTATTATTTTAATATTTTAGATTAGATAAATATAAATATATTTTTTTGTTATAAATTTTAATATAAATAAATTGTTTATTTATATATTAATTACAATTTAAAAAATAATGATAAAATATTTAGTTTTTAAATATAAAAATTGTGAAAATTAAACTAATAAAAAATTGTTTAGATTATTATAATTTTTTTCAAAAAATTAGGCCAAAACTTCATTTTCGCACTGTGTCAACGTTGCAATGTCACTAACATAACCTCATGTTGCAATGTGATGAAAACAAATTGACATCGCACTATGATGAACATAACTTGACATCAAAATCTGATGAACATATAAATATGTTGCATTCGAACATAACGCTTCGCCAACATCAGATTGTGATGCAATCTAATACAACCTTGTGTCACATTTTGACAATCATATCACGATGTCACAACCTGATGATCATACACATATGTTTCAATCTATGATTCAGATTTAAGAGGGAATGATATGAAAAAAACATAGAGGTACAATAATACTCAATTTCTATTATTGAATGAAATGTACATGAACTGTAAAAATTTAAAGCGTAATAGACTCACTAAAATGGTGGTAGATTATCTCTGAGAAGAGATGTGATGGATATATGCATTTGCAAACAAATGATTACAATGAGGTCACATAAAACCCTTCAAGTACTTCCTAATGATCCATGGATGATAAATGGGATAAACCATCAGCCTTGATTACGGGGCCTAACCTGGTGAAAACATCAAGTGAGGCCCAAAAATATCAACAATATGGTTGGTTGGGGACTTGACCTCAAGACCTCTTACATTATAACCAAAACACTCATCCATTCGAGCTAACTCACCAGGCTTATTAGATTAGATTTATATTTTTTATTTTTAACATAATTAAAAACAAATCCATTTTATATATTTAATAATTGATAAGCAATTCATATGGACTGTAACATTTATATTCGTTCCTTTTTTAATATAATTGTTTTTTTTCTCTGGAAAAAAAAAGAAAGAAAAACCAATAATTGACATGTATTGATGATGATGATGATGGTTAAAGTGCACTAAGACCAAAATTGATCTATTCGACCTTAATAAAAGTCAGATTTTACTTGTATCTCTTTAAAATATTATTTTGATGCTTGAAAAGTATTAAGAGAATCGTTCTAAGATCACTAATTTTTTTATAACTTAGAAGGTTAGGATTTAAAGAAAGGATTCAAAGTGTCTCAAATTGCTATTTATTGTTATCGTTTTGGTATCTATCCCTAATAATTGCTTTTTGGTTCCTAATCATTTCCCATTTTCTTTCCTTTCTAGCTTCCTATACCTTTTGAACCTCTTTCCTTAGTTTATATTGATCTTCTAGAACAAGGTCTTCATTTATGAATATTCCAGACCCTTTTAAGCTTAGATTTTACTAAGTATGTCATATTTATGGGTGTTAGAGCTTACCATAACCTGAATCAACGCATATTTATGTTCAGTTATTTTTCCAAACCTTTTTTCTTCTATAAGGCCAGTTGTTTCAATTTGTGATTTATTTTTTAATTTATCCTTGAATATAACTAATGTGTCCTCATCTTTCTATTGTTTTATACCAAAAATTATGAGGTTCAAGGATCTTTTGTTATGCTCATGGTCTAACTCTATGAGCTTATTCATTTCATCTTTGATAGGTTTTATATCCAATTTTTGTTCCACACTATTTAGGGAGAAATTGTTAATTATTTTTTCTTCTAGCTCTTTAATATTGGCCCTATGATTGTTATTTTCTTTGACCTCTTCTTCCTTGATTTCTTTTCTTGGTTGTTTTTTCCTATTTCTTGCAATCTAACCTCCATTTTATGTAGCTAACTATTAAACCCTCATATTTTATTGTCTATTTGTCTTTGAATATTATCTTCTAAGGATCTAAATTTATTATCAAGCATTGTTACTAACTCACTTTGAAGGATTGCTACTAACTCACTTGGAAGTTTATCTTCCCTCTCTTATCTACATTTTTCTATTTATTTTATATATCCATGCATAGTATCTAGGGTTAATTTGTTAGGTATTTCTCTATTGTATTTAGTTATCAACAATGTATTACTCATTTTGATAAAAATAAATAAATAAATAAATAAATTGTGCACTTGATTCATGGTAGGGTTTGAATAGGCACAAACGTGATTTAGTTACCCTAAATCAAATTAACCATATACGTCTAGAGTGTATTCACCACATCAATTCATCATAGATATGTCAATTCATGCATAGAGATAAATATTCACCCATTATACCATATAGATAATATCCACTAACATATGTATTCACCGCAAAGACAATATTTACTACAAAGATATATTCCCTGGATCAATTCACCATAGAGATAATATTCAACACCTTATGTATTTACTGTAGAGACAATATTCACGAGAGAGATATATTCACCGCATATTATACATATATATATAAATAATTGAGTATATTTATTAATCAATATGTAATAAAATGTCATTCGTAAACTGCTCTGTTAGTATTTTGTCATCCTCTGTAATGGTTTCATAATTATTCTCTCTCATGGTGCCATAGGGGGGGTCTTACCCCACTCCACCACTTTCTCTGCACAACAACAATACTAGACCTATTCCTTCCAAGCCTAATTTGGTCAATCCATGCTCATCCAGCATTGACATATCCAACGCTGCAATCCCCTCCTGGGAAGAACCTATGGTAGACACCCATATCAATCTCAGAGGAAGTGTCAAGTGGAAATAAGGTCTGTGCATACTGAACGAAGTAGAAACGCCAAATTATAAGTTATGTTAAAAAAAATTGAGTGGGTAAATGCAACACATGAATTATCGCTCATTAATTGATAAGTTCTTTGTTAAGAACCAAACATCAATATAGCATAGAAAAACCTCAGGAAAAGTACTCAACGCCTTGAAAAAGAGATAATTTCAGATAATAAGCCTCTTCGAGGGGGCAACCTCCTTTTACCCCACTTAAATGTTCAAGTCCAA
>ML779752.1:1423484-1436941 GCA_009831015.1 Picea engelmannii | reverse complement strand
TTACATAGTTTGATAGAGACTCTAAAATAAGTGAGTGTTTATACTTTCTACTTACATAGTTTGACAGACAAACTCTAAATCGATGGAGAAAACTAACTCTTGTACGACCTACTTTACAAGATTCTTCGCCGTTGTGCTCTTATGATTTGATTAATGGTTAACGAATCTTCTTATGATTTGATTAATGGTTAACGAATCTCCATCTTCATTCACTCCTAAGGATTCGCTACTTACATAGTTTGACAGACAAACTCTAAACCGATGGAGAAAACTAACTCTTGTACGACCTACTTTACAAGATTCTTCGCCGTTGTGCTGTTATCATTTGATTAATGGTTAACGAATCTCCATCTTCATTCACTCCTAAGGACTCGTTGCCAAAAGTTTTGTATAACTTCATCGCACTTTTTTTTCTAACTATTTCAACTATTAGCTTGAAGGGTGTTGTTTAATTGTTTTACGAAATAGTTTTTTTTGGTTGGAATCTTCTATATAAATTTGTAGAATATTTAAACCACTACTCAAATAAATGAATAAATGGAATTGGCAGTTAAGCTTGGATATGAATCTCACCATATTTATGCTATGGATAAAACATGCTAGAATTTATGTGAAGAAGTATTGGAACATGTTTTCTATAAGGTTGGGCAGTAAAAGGGATGTTCCCTTTGTGAAACATGTCTTTAATTTATGGCTTCCGATTTCTTGGTTGACATTCTGCTTGATCCCTCAATTAATGTATGTAGGTCAGATTGTAGCATGATTGATTATTAATAAAAGAAGTTTGATTATTTTCCTTATACTTGTGAAATTGCATTTTATTATGGATCTGTTGTTTTATTTCCATTAAGAACTTTTAACTATGGATGTCCATCACCACCCTTAACGCCAACATTTCTATTGGGGAGCAAACCGCCCACTTGATTCGAAGAATATTGGAATGAGAGGACTCTTGGCCACACATCTATGAGAAAATGTGATGTTTTAATGGTTTACTTGGAGTTTTTATGTACTCGTGTTTGTGTGTAATGGTTTTCAGAGTTGTATTTTACAGTTTTGTATGAGGAAGATGTGTAATTATTTTTGTATTCAACATGGAGTTGATATGTAACATTTAAAAATTCAATGTGAGCCATAAACAAAATATTTCACTGTCCATCTTGAGAAAAATAAATGTTCAAACATTTTGTTACTTCGTTGATGCACCCAAAAACACTTTCTACAACTATGAGGAAGATGTGTAATTCCTTCCATAGTCAACATGGATTTGACACTTTGCATCAAAAATATTTCAATATCATAACATATAATTCCCTCTGAAGAGTCATAACATCACCAAAAGTTTTGGAATGATGGAATGATGACGAATTGGAGAAAATGCACGCTGCTAGGGTTTTGATTGCCTGCATGAACCCCCTGAGGCGTCAGACCTTCTTTCGTTCAGAATTGGGTTCCACTACAACCGCATATACGACCAGTCCTGTCCTCATAGAATGAAATTAGACCGGGGGGGGTGGGGGTGAAAACCCCCTCTTATAGAAATGCCATGACCAATGAAATGGAAAGACTTAGAGCTCGATGACCATCCTTTGAACCACCTCCACACCTCATAGATCACCTTCTACAAGAGGAACAAGGTTATGCGAAAAGCCTGGAAATGGGAGCTGAATTGTCGGAACATGAAAATAGGTAAATGTATCCCTCAAGTGCCATCTGCAAACCACAGTAGGAGAACACACCCAATTCATGAAATATCATGCTTTGATCGCAAATTTTTTAGGGATATGGCCATCTGAGAGAGACCTTATGAAATGGATTAAACATTGGTGGAATTTGAAAGGGGACTATGAGCTGCAACTAAGTTCGAAGAGCTTTTTTACAATCATCTTCTATAGTTTGGAGGAAAAATGTAGGGTATTAAAAAATGGTCCTTACTTCTATGACTCGATTGGATTGTATCTAAGGTTTTGGATGGACCATTTTTTCCCAGAAAAGGAAGACTTTGCTTGCGCCCCACTCTCAGAGAAAATCTCAAGCCATGATCCAAAAGCTAAAAAAATACCAGGCAAAGACCTAGAAAAAGAACGTGGAGATACAATAATGCAGATCAACAAAAGGGAACTGAAGGAAATTGAACTTGACAAACTAGAGGAAGCCCTTAACAAGAAGGAAATACAATCCATCCTAGTGGAGAAAATAAAAAAGGTACATAAGGTTTTCATTGATTCCACAACAGGTGCCACCTCTTGCTTAGGCATACAACTAGATCTGGATCCAGATCCCAAGTGGAACCAGAAAGAAGGTAAGCAATGTGGGCACAAAATGACACACCAATTAATTAAAGAAGTGGGCAAATTTATAATAAAATCAAGTCAAATACAACGCCTCACTGAAGGATTTTTANCCCCCCCCCCCCCCCCCAATTCACAATTAAGCATGATGAAGATCATCACTTGGAATATCAAAGGCCTCAATGGAAGATCCAAACAAAGGATTCTTCAAAACTATGTCAAAGCAGAAGACACAAACATCTTATTACTCTCGGAAACCAAATTTGTAGGAGATATGGTAGAAGAAATATTCAAAATATGTTGGTGGAACTGTAATCTCACCTACACAGACTCCAAGGGGGGCATCAGGAGGTTTAGCTATCCTTTAGAACCCAACCACAAGTATTTTGAAACAAAATTTTTCAATGGTAGGAACACTCACAGAAAACTACCGAGCTATCGGTTCAAGCAAATCAAGTGTCATCACCAATGATTATGGCCCTTGGTTATCTCAAGAGAAAGATTACTTCTTGAACAATCTTGCTTATATAAAAAAACTAAGAGGACAAGAATGATGGATATAGGGAGGAGATTTCAACATCATCCTCACCTTAGAAGAAGAAGGTGGCAGTCTGAAACATTTGGACCAAGAAAACACTAAGTTTCGCCACCTCATATATAAGCTCAATTTAATTGGCATTGAGACTAGAAATGGCTCCTTCACCTGGTCCAACAAGCAGGCATGAGTTCAACATATTTCTAGTCGATTGAATCATCTTCTAATTTCAAAAAAACTAATTCTTGAGGGCCCACTAATTGAAAATAACATCCTTTTGAAATTAGGCTTAGATCATTGGCCAGTCCAACTGTGGGTAGATACAATTGCCACTCCAGAGTATAAATCCTTTCGCTTTGAGAAATAATGGCTAACTCATCGAGACTTCCTGGAACTCTCCTCCACCACGTGGGCCAAAGAATAAATCATTCATGGCACCTGGATGTACAGATTCCAACAGTGCCTAAAGATATTCAAGAAAAAACTTCGGGAATGGAACAAGAATATATTTGGTGATATTTTCCTAGCACAAAAATCCCTAGAACACTGACTTGAGGACATTCAACATGATTCCATCATATCAGGCTATTCAGATACCTTTCTATAGGAGGAAATGACCCTGAAGAAACAACCTGTATATCATGACAAGAAGGAGGAGATCCTTTGGAAGAAAAAATCCCTAGTTCAGTGGTTAAAAGAAGGGAAAAAATAAAAAGTTCTTCCAACTCTCTATGATCCACATATGCTACATCAATTGCATTACAAAATTCGAGGACTTATAAGGTAACTTTAATATCCCCAAGGATGAGCCATGTTGTAATCATGTTTATGAATTGTAAATCATGTTTTGTAGGCTGGTAAGCCAAGTGTATATAAGCTGGTGGGCTTATGTGTTTATTAGGCCGGAGAGCCTAAGTGTTAAAGGCTAGGATCCTGATTGTGTATATGTAATTATGCAGATCATTAATATAATATATAAACATCCCTGCGTGCAGACCGACAACGAAGAAAGAGTGATGGGGGACAAAGCTTACACAAGGTGGGTAAGGGAAAAGGGGTTGAAAGGTTGGAAAGAGGGGATAAGCTTAGAAGCTTAAGTCCTTGAGAATAATATTTTATTATTCTTCTAAAGATGTGTGACAAAACATGTTTTAATCCTATGTCCTGGGAGAGGAAACACATGTAGCTCCAACATGTGCAAAAGGGAACACATGCAGCTCCAGGAAGACAAGTGTCAACCTGGGTGCATGCGGTTAAAAGCTGAAGCGTCAGCTGAGTTGGGGGTTCGTCCTCCATTCTGTTGTCGGCTATATGAAACCATGAATTGTGTCTGATCTCTACATGCATACCCTCACACGGCTTTGAAACCCGAACCTGTGATGTTTTCTTGAGGAGCCGATACACCTTATGTCTGAACCTTCGAGTCTGTGTTCGACCTCTACATGGATTGCTTGTCACGCATCCTAGAACTGGTGTTACCTGAACCGTGTTGTGTCTTAGTGACCTACTACCATTTTTCTATACGTCCACACCCAATTTTCCTGTTGTTGTTGTTGTTATCCTGAACTTGCAGGAATTGAGTTCAAAACTGGTTGAAGAACTGGGTTGTCAGGCCTGTGGTAGAAGAGATAGGTTTTCAATCCTGTGAGAAACCCTCTCGAGGTGAGAGAGACTGCTGGGAAGTGGTTTTCTCCTAGAGAGAGTCCAACAACAGCTACGAAGCTCTTAAAATTCCTAATTCGACATGTTGCCAAGACCCAGGGAGGGAGGTGAAGCACTGATGGATTGTTCTTATGAAGGTGTATACTTTCGGGTGGAACAGGCATGTGGGGAATGAGAGTCTGTGAGTAGTGGGTGTAAGAAGTCTCTTGGAGAGAATCCTTCTGGATGCTCTGTCCAGGTTTTCTGTAACCTTAGCCTAGTCTAAGATTCCCTTGCCCTGGGTGGATCTTGGTCCCAGCTCGGGGGTGACCCACTGCTGAGCATGATGAGAAGTGTGGTCTAAGGCTGGGAGGTTAATGGAAGGTCTACATGTACTTGCTGGAGTTACAACAATTTCAAACATAAGTATATGCATGTGTTTAATTTCAAGTAAAATGCATGGTTGTGATGCTTGCAATATTATCATGTATTCCATTGAAATGATATTTATTGTTAATTCCATTAATTATGTATGTTAGCAGGAATTATATGTTTACTCTATGTTAAGTCATTTAACTTCATTTAAATGCATATTATATAAGTTTGAGAATGTTTCTGCGTAGTAGTGTTTCCCGACAGTGAGGTTGATGGCCGAGGACGTTACAATAACACACTCTTGGACCATGCCGAATATTGGCCCTTGGATATTAAAGGAATAAAATATTATGGAAGAAAGACGAAGTGTGAACTGCGAAGAAGACACATAAATCAAGGAAGGGTCGAAGTGGGAAAATAAGTAGAAAAGAAGAAGAAAAAGAAGGAAAATCTAGCCGTTGGAAGATAAGATCGAGGAAGACAAAGCAACAAGAAATATAATTCATGGACAATTCAGAGAGTGGAATAAGACATCAACGAGTGCTTTGGAGCACCTCGTGGAAAAGAAGGAAAGATAGGTTGGAAAAGCCCTTAAAGCACAGGTCAAGTTGACCTAGGGTTTTGGATCTAGGGTTTTGACACCTAGCTTTGTTATGTAATGTATAAATAAAGGTCTAGAAGATCTAGGAGGGTTGGTTAGAAGAGATTTTTAGGTTGGTATGTTGATACTATGGTTGTTTCTATTCATTGTTGAGTCTTGTTGTAGAGAACTGTGTTGAGACTGTATTGTAAGATCTTCAACTGGGTGCGAATATCAACCCTCCAACTGGGTGCACAGGGAGGGACGAGAGAAAGAGAGAGATATCTGCAAGCTAAGTGCACAGATAGAACTGTATATTTTCATATAATATGTCAAGAAACACACTTTTGTGGACGTATCCCTAGGGAGAGGGTGAACCACATATATCGTGTTGTTCTCTATGATTGATGTTGTGTTATTTGTCATCTATTATATTGTTATTGCATTGTTGTGTTATATCTAAGATATAACTTGCGAAGTAGGTTTAAGTGAGATAAAGAATAACTAGATCGTTGTGTGTTGTTGTCCTAGATCCACTTTACATTTCCTCTGATTATAGACACCTGTTTCTTGTAACCCCTATTGCTACTTCAGGTGAGACTGCATCTTCTTCCCAGGTGTTGTCGAAAGGGCCAATAGTTAGAGTTTGTTGGTGCACTGTAAGAGTTGAACCCTAGGTCTTCCCCTGTGCCAAAAAATGGTTTTATTGCTAGGACCGGGATATCTTTGAGTGAATGTCAAGGTGGTTCCCATTGAATATAGAAATTCAGAAGTGGGTAGAGGAACAAGAGAAGGACTTCGTTGAAGCCTAGAACAAGAATCCTAGAATTAGTACAGAAGACTAGTTGGGAAGGTACATCTTCATCGACATACATGAGATTTTCTTTGGAGGAATTCATAAAGAATTATATGAGTGGTTATCCAGATTATCATATACCCAGTTTGAGATCATATCTAGACCACCTGTGGTTTGGACAACAACGTTGATCAAGAAGGTCAAGAGAGTTGATAACGTTGTGTCTAGGGATGTGGATATCTTGTTTGATAACACTATTGGAGGGTACATTACTAATTTTTCCATTGACAAAGTCGAATCATATAGCCAAGAAGAGAGGTGTTTCTTTAAGGGACCTAGAGGAAAGTTCCTACACTTTTTGAAGTTGAGGATTAAGATGTTATTGCATGAGAAGAATATCTTGAAGATACAGTGAAGCTAATGTTCAAGAATTTAGAAAGCGACAATGACACAGAGGCTGGACACATGAAAAGTGGGAGATTGTTCAGAGAGGTTCCTCTTGCGAACCTATTTAAGAAAAAATACGGAGACGAGGGATTCTAAAGTGGAGAAGAAGTAGATATAACAGATGAAGAACATTCAAAATCCACAAGAACAGAGGAAGTATAGACCAAAGAACTTCACTGAGGAGAACCAGAAACTTTAGGCACTACACCTACTATCGAAGTAAGTAATATTACTCCTCCTCTTTTTTTAGAAGAATGAAGTAACCAGAGTAACTAGAGTAATCTGAGTAGTCAGAGAAATCAGAGTACTGTTACAAGCAGTCTAGTACATACTCAGTCAAGAAGCCAAGGAAGATCTATGGCAGATGAAATGAGGTTACTGATATTTAGGGGAGATGGATCTGAAGATCCTGATCAACACTAGTTCTTATGCGAAGTTGTATGGAGTATCAAGCAAGTCACCGACGAAGCTGTTAAGAGAACCTAGTTTAGTACCACCTTGAGGGATCATGCTCTAAATTGGTATATGAAGTTTTTTTCAGGACCTGGACAATCTAAACCACTGAATACTATCAAGACTACCTTGAGTAAATAATTTAAGAAACCTAAGTTGAAGTCACAATGCATTACAGAGCTAAAAGAGACAAACAGAAGGTCATTGAACCTTTTTGGGAGTTTGATCAAAGGTTTAAGAATCTGACAAGTCAGTGGAGTTTTCAGATTCTAGACGAACTGAATAAAGAATGGTTCATTGATTCTCTCTTACCACATATCAGAGTCCCTTTGATGCAACAAAAGGTCGTTTCACAGGCTGAAGCATTGGATATTTCCATGAAACTAGAAGCAACTCCTATAGGAGAAGCCAACCCATGTATGAGTCAAATCTTAAATCAGTTAACCAGTTTATCCTTATAGGTCGAAGATATGAATAAAGACAAAGGAAAAGAGAAAAGAGAAGATATATGGTGTATTAGATGTAAATCATAGGTCCATGACAAAGATCATTGTCCCTTATTTCATGAATACTTGGCCTCTGGAGCACCTAGTCCTTTGAAGGAGGCTATTGTACCCTGGTACGATGTATGTAGAATGAGACGTCGCCCTACTGAATTCTATTATATGAAAAAATATCTCCAGACACCTACCAATATTTAATGCACATTTTTCAAGTCTGTGAGACATGATGAGAAGGACTGTAGGGCTTATGATCTCTTACATGAAAGATCAAGGGACACATAAAGAATCCAAGGAGAAACACAATAAGAAGGAAATAATGCACAGTTCAACTCCCCAGGAAGAGGAAACTTCAACCCTTGTGGTGGATTCAGAGTAAGAGGATGAGGTGGAGGTATGGGTCGAGGTATAGGACAAATCATTTGTTATAACTACGCACAACCAGGACACTTGGCAAGGGATTGTTAGAACCCTTGTACAACTTGCAACTATTGCAAATCGTTTGATCATGTCATCGAAGATTGTTCAGTATTGTTGGCCAAAATCCAGGAGAGACGAGGAGGAAACCAACAAGCACAATTAATATCAGTAGAACCTCATGGTTAAGAACCCATAGTCACTTTTATTAGTAGAGGAGACATTGTTATAGAAGAAGACATAGTGACTCTAAGAAAGACTGTAGAAGGATTAGGAATCAAAAAATCTGCAGAGAAGGAACAATTGTTTGATTGAAGGAAAGAGAGGCATACTTTTGAGGAAGAAAGGAAATAATTTGGATAAGGACAAGATTCTTCATCTAAGGTACAACCAAAAGTAATGGAATGTTAAATGACACTGGCATTTGATCAGACTTCTAGGCAGTTCAACTCCCCAAGAAGAGGAAACTTCAACCCTCGTGGTGGATTCAGAGGAAGAGGACGAGGTGGAGGTATGGGTCGAGGTATAGGACATATCATTTGTTGAAACTACGCACAACCAAGACACTTGGAAAGGGATTGTCAGAACCCTTGTACTAGTTGCAGCTATTGTAACTCGTTTGATCATGTCATCGAAGATTGTCCAGTATTTTTGGCCAAACTCGAGGAGAGACAAGGAGGAAACCAACAAGTACAATTAATATCGGTAGAACCTCATGGTGAAGACCCCGGAGTCAATTTTATTAGTAGAGGAGGCATTGTTACAAGAGAATCCAAAGTGACTCTAGGAAAGACTGGATAAGGATCATGAATCAGAAAAGCTACAGAGAAGGAACAATTGTTTGATGTAGGGAGAGAGAGGCATACTTTTGAGGAAGTAAGGAAAGAATTTGGATAAGGACAAGCTTCTTCATCTAAGGCATGACCAGAAGTAAGGGAATGTGGAATGACACTATCATTTGATCAGTCTGATAGGAAAGGAAAAGAGGTAAGCAAGCTTATGGAATTCTTATGTACTTCAATTAATTTGATTAAGTATGAAAGATATGTACAACAGCTCCAATAATTTATAAGACAATATGAGATAGGAAGGGTAGATCCTCTGTTGAATAAATAAGTACATCGGGTATCTAGAAAGAGAAGAACAAACAAGGAATTACACCTTAGTGCTCAGATTGGAGACTATGATGTGGACTATGTGGTCCTCGACCTGGGATCAGAAGTCAATGTGATGAAAAAGTAGACTTGGGCACTGATGGGAAAACCTAGAATGATTTACTCTTCTATCAGGCTCAGGATGGCCAATCAGCAGGTGGTGAGCCCCTTAGGAAGACTAGATCATGTTCACGTAGACATTGATGGGATAAGGACATTTGCAGACTTGGAAGTGATTGAAATTGTTGATGATAGATGTCCTTATCCTGTGCTGTTAGGAATTGATTGGGCTTTCAAAAATTTGACTGTTGTTGACCTAAAGAAGAGAAGAATGAACTTTGAGGGTAATGTTCTTAAATTCATCACACCTTTGGACCGAGATGAAGGTCGCAGATACACAGAACCTATCAAGGAAGAAGACCGCCCATATGAGCTCGAGAACATTTACAAGATGATAGCAAGACAACATGATTACATTAATCCTACAGCAAACGAAAATCTCAGTTAGCGAAGTGAAAGCGCATGTTCATCATATTCAGAAGAGGCTTTAGAAAATTGGCAGAATAGGATGTATGAAGTCTCCACACGACGATCTACTAGGATGACCAGAGAAGATTGTTGGATCAGCATAGAAGTAAGTAATTTTCCAACATTTGATGGTTTGAATCACTTAGAGACATTTCTAGCTGAATCTGAGAATTTTGTACCAGTACAACAGAGGATGTTGGAATTAGATGAGGCATTGAAAGCCAGACCAGCTAGATGGCGGGGAGCACATAATAAGAACATTGTAGGGTGGACATAGTGTCACTTCTTATTGATAGTGTGCTTTTAGGAACGAGCTGAAGGATGCAAAGTTCGTTACACATGTCATAGTTTTCCTACGGATCACATGTGAAGTTGTGAGGAGGCCTAGGGCAACATCCCTAAAGAACAGTGGGTGCACAAGTTCATTAACTCCTTGGATACTACACCCATCAACTAGAATCTACATGTAGAACTATGCCTCATCACTACAGACTGGTATGAAATGACTCAAAACTTTATAGTTACCATCTTATTTGAGAGTGAGTACCCTACAGTAGACTAGGATTTACAAACTATGAGAAAAATGGTCTTTGAGGAGGCACCTAACCTCCCTTTTTCCCGAGAAGGAGATGAATGGACCGCTCCTCTTCAACAGTTACATGATTGCTACAATATTAATGCTGATGAGGATGATGACCCTAGAGATGTAAACATTGCAGAAACGGGAGGTTATAAAGACATAGAAGGGCCTTGGATTGAATTACCCTTTGTTGGAAATCCCATTAAAATTATAAAAGTTAATATTGGGACAGAGATAGCACCAAAAATAGCAAATGTGGGACACTATTGAGATGATACTACCATCAACAAGATCACAGAACTATTGCCTGAATATCAAGACTTGTTTCCAACCAAGTTCACAGACATGAAGGGCATTAAAGGGCCCATGGGAGAAATGAAGATCCCCTTGAGACCAGATGCAAGACCTATCAAGTAGAGACCTTATAGACTGAATCCCAAATATAAGTAGAAAGTTAGGATTGAATTGGATAGAATTCTAGAAGCAGGAATCATAGAGCTTGTTGAAGAATCTGAATGGATTAGCCCTATGGTGGTCCAATATAAGAAGACATGAGAAATCAGGATTTGTGTAGATCTAAGGAAGTTGAATGATGCATGTCTACATGATCCATTCCCTACACCCTTTACTGATGAAGTTCTAGATAATGTAGGAGGACAGGAGGTCTACTCATTCACAGATGGATTCTCAAGTTATCATCAGATAAAACTTGTTAATAAAGACTAACACAAGACCACATTTGTGACATAATGGGGCTATTTTCAGTACACAATGATGCACTTTGGCTTGAAGAATGCACCAGCCATCTTTTCCAGGGTGGTGGTCAAAGAATTTAAGGACTTCTTAAACAAGTTCCTAGAAGCTTATTTTGATTATTGGGTTGTCTTTAGCTTACTTAAAGAACATATTGAATGTTTAAGATTGATGTTAGATAAATGTAGGCAATGTCAGATTGCCTTGAATTTAAAAAAATGTATTTTCTTTTCACCCTTTGGAGTGCTGCTAGGGCATATTGTGTGTAAGCAGGGATTGTTGGTGGATCCTTCCAAGATTGCCATCATTGTTGATCTATCTCCCCCTGCTTTGGTCAAACAGCTACGCACTGCATTGGGGCACATTGGATACTACACAAATTTCATTAAGGGTTATAACATAGTTACCAACTTAATGAGAACTCTACAAAGTTCTCGTTTTTTGGGGGGTCAAGTTTTTTACCCCGTTTTTAAAAATTGTATTACCAGTAGCACCCCACTCTGCTTTTACGTGGTTTTTTGATATTTTAAATTTTCTAATACATAAGGTTTCAACTTTTTTGTTTTTAAATGCTTGTTTTTCCATCTATTTTCAAATTGTTAAATTATTATTTTTATTTTTTTTCTCAATGGTGTTTTTTCATCTATTTTCAAAGTTTTATATTTTTCTATTTTTATTTTTATTTTTGTTAATGGTGTTTTTAATCATATTTCCATTCTCCGTCCAATGTTAAAAATCTTGAACACCATTTATTTTATTTAAATTAATATTTTTCATATGATTATGTGTCCTTAATTAAGTTATGGTTCCATACTTTTTAAATATAGTGGAAAATATCATTTTTAACACATTGTTTTACCTTTACTTCAATACATAAAAGTATTTAAATAACACTATTTTTAAATATTTACCAAAAAGATATAATTCACTTCTTTTGGATCGATTAAAAACTAAAAAAAATAAGAAAACAAACCAAAAAAAAAAAAACATTTTAGAAACAATTTTATATTAAAAATACCATTGAAGAAAAACCAAAAAAAATAAAGGGAAAAAAAAACACAAAATAAAAAATGTATATATCTGAAGTAAGAGAAAATGAGAAACAATTAATATATATATATATATATATATATATATATATATATAAACATTATAGCCCAGGGCTATTCCCAAGGCAGTATGGAAGCGATTTGGGAGGTTCTAGGTAATAGGGTAAGGCTGAGAGCGAGGAATTATTCGATGCAGAGCAGCACATCAATAAGGCCAGGTTCACGTAAGAGAACTTGATAGGCCACATTTCACTATTGAACATTAAAGGTGGAAAAAACCTAAACATTTTTAAAAAATATATAAAAAAACCTCAAATTAAAAATCCTAAAATCAAAATGTTAAAATTAGTTAAAACACACAAAAAATTACAAAAAAAAAATTGAAATTTAAATAAAAAATTAAAAAATAAATAAATTTAACAAAAACAAATTCATTAATGTATATAAAAAATTCAAACATATATGTTTCATATATAAAACATATAACATATATGTTTCATATATAAAACATATACGTTATATGTTTTATATATATAAAACATATATGTTATATGTTTTATATATATAAAACATATATGTTATATGTTATATATATATAATATATAATTTATATGTTTATATATATATAAAGTGTATCATTTGAATATATCTATCAATAGGACCTAAGATCTTGGCTAGGTCCACTGGCAGGGTTGGTGTGATGTCGAGCATCATTCTAGTCTCCCTGCGGGCCTGACCTAGGTCCCATGGGCGCCCACAGGACTTGGGCCAGGCCATGCCCACGAGGAGGCTGGAGCGATCCTGGACATCACACCAGCCCCCCTACAAGCCTGACCCAAATCCCATTGGCAAATATATTCAAACAATAGACTTTATATATAAAAAATATATAACTTATATTATATATATATAATGTATATGTTTTATATAAAACATATAACGTATATGTTTTATATAAAACATATAACGTATATGTTTTATATATATAAAACATATACATTATATGTTTCATATATATAACACATATATGTTATATTTTTAACATATATATAAAAAGATATGAATTAGTGAAGAAAAGGATATTCTTCACCGGGGGTATTCCCATGCCATCACGTTCGCAATTAAGAAATCCTATCAACTTCAATAGAACTTTCATAAGAAGACAAAAGATCACATCTGGCGCATAATCTGGGAAACCAAACTCTGTCCAAAGGTTTCCACCTTTCTCTGTCTCTTGGTTCAGAACCGACTCCTACCCTGGGATAATCTCTAGAAGCATGGCTTCATTGGACCCTCAATTTGTCACTTATGCCAACAACAAGAAGAAAAAATGGATCACATATTTAATCATTTCCCCA